>RJWJ010031996.1:0-18808 GCA_004363605.1 Indri indri
ATCCATGGACTTTGGTATCCTTGGGGGTCCTGGAACCCAATCCCCCATCGATACTGAGGGATGACCATATATAAATGTCTGTGTGCGTATGACATACTAACTATATAAGCTACTTTTATGTTGTGTGTTGTACTTTTATATTGTGCATATTATGAAACATACACAAGAAATTTTAAAAATATGCATAAATAAATATAAATAGAAGTTCTAGGGTTTTCTTCGTGCATGCTGATGGATTGCTCCAGGCACCCCTCAGGAGGCCCAAAGCCTGACATCTGACATGCAACTGAAAGGTGACATCTCTTTCTCCAGCCCCTTCCCCACTGAGCAGAGGAAAAAGAAACACTAGCAGGGCCAACCACCAACGATGTGCCTTCTCTTTCTCCTTCCCTTCTCTTGCAATTCCCAGAGTACTTAACCTTTCTCCAGGGTCTCAAGAATATTTAACTCTAACACACTCAGAAATAACAAATCATCAACAAGTAGCAAATCCCTGGCAAGTTTAGAGACAGACCAAAATAGAAACAAGACATAACCGTTACTCTCTAGAGCCATGAGATCTCTGAAAACACTACTTGGTAAATCTGCAAAACTTGAGCTAGAATGAGGTTTACCAGATCACTCTCCTAGGTGTCTGGAGAATGAAGAAACCCCAAGGTCTTAAAAATACTGCTTGTGCAAAAATATTTAACAACTAACCAAAAAACTTAAGTTAGATCTAAAATAAGGCTGTATGTGAGAGTACATGTACTAGCCAACTGCTGGGGAGAGGCTTACCTTTAGTATTTCAGGTTCTTTGATATCCAGAGATCTTGTGTTCCAGTGTTGCAGATTTTTATGTAACTTGTGGTATTTATGAGCACTTGGTGGTGTAAAAAACCAAATCATGCAAACCGCAGTCATGAACCCAAGGCCAATTCCCAGAAAGAGTCCACTCACGTAGTGGGGGAGGGGAAGGATGAGGTATGCATAGACACACATTATAAAGAAGCCCAACGTCTTCACTGGTAATTCCGGGTGCTGCACCGCCAAGTCCGCCTCCTCTTCACTATCAAGAACCACCGTACCATCGTCCAGGAGCACCTCTGGCTTGAGAGAGATATCTGTTGGCTTATCAACTTTACTCTCGGGCTCTATTTCCAAATCGAAGTCCTCAGTGTACAGTTCACAAAACTCTTCATCTTCTTTGCTCACTAAGGCAGACAAAGAACATTTCTCAAGAACTAGAGAGCTTGTCTTCAGGCCTAAATCCTTCAGACTGCTCCCCTGGGAACTTTTCAGTTCTGCCTCTCTTGGGGGCTCGTCGGTGGATTTGGGGTGGTCACTTCTGGGGATGTTGGAATCACTTCCATAGCCGTCCCCCTCGGAGTCACCCTCCTCCTCCTTGATGCTGTAGTTGTTATTGCTTTCCAAGTGCCCGTTCAAGCTGGACAGGTTGGAGAGCTCTGAAGCACTTGAAGATAAGGCTTTGGGCCTATGGCTGCCACTTTCTTCCCCTATAATTTTACTAAGAAGCTGAAAAGGCTCATATATGACTTCTGAAAGGCGTCGTTTAGTGTCTTCAATTTTAGCCTCCATTTCGGGCACTTTAAAAAAGGAGCGCGTATCGGAGGGAGAAGTCAGTGGGGAAGAAGGTGCAGTTTTGGAATCTCCACCTGCGTTTCGAGGCTGTGTGAACTGCTTGAACAGGTGCAAATTCAGTTTGGAGTCAGGTGGCTTGTAGGACACAGTATCTGACTCCTGCCGGGAAGTGTCTGTGGACAGAGACTTGACTAATGTCTTCATCAAGTGCCTGTGCCTTGGGAGATGTGGGGATTCTTTTGGCTCCACCTCAGTTGACAGGGACTTCACAAGGCTCATGAAGGGTTTTGCACTGGAAAGGGCGGAGGTTGAGGCACTCGATGAGAGGACAGGAGACTTGGAAGGAGAGGACAACGGAGAAGAAGAACTGGTTTTCTGCTCAGAAAGGGATGACACACTGGGAGAGCCAGCTAAGTGCCCCGATGAAGACGACCCTGGGGACAGAGCCAATGGCACTGTACTTAATACCTGTGCTGCCAGAGGAGGGGACTCCAACAGCTTTACAGTGTTCTCGGAGACGGGCAAAATGGCAGGGGCCTGGGACACGTACAGTCCATCTGCCAGGATGGGCAAGGCAGCAGGGCCGGCAGGGTCATGGCCGCCTTGGGGTTCGAAATAGAGGTCTTCCTTGGCTTCAAGCCCTGTTACAATGCTTTGGTCGTCCAGCCCCTCCTCAAGGTACTCCCTGAACTCCTCCTCCTCTTCCTCCTCCTCCTCCCCGGATGCCGAGAAGTGAATGGCGATGGTATCTCGGGACAGGGACCTCTGCACGTGCACTTTGGGGGCTGATGGTTTTGGCATGTCAATGGTTTTCTCGGCATGGCGACCATTCAGACTTGTCATTGCCGGCTTCACGAGGGCTCAGGCTCTGTGAAAACAGTGAGAGAAGCAGAAGTCAGAGAGCAGTTTCTCTCCACGGGAGACACCATCATTTGCAGAGAGGAGCCTAGATGAAGCTCAGTTTAAGTGGTGATTATGCTTTTACTTGGCAGATGTCCACTGTTTTTCACTTCAGTGGGTTTAATGGTTTAACTTTCACTAGATAAGCTCTAGTTAGGCATTCTCTTTTATGAGTAAACTACGGACCAGTGTATAAATGCCATACCATCTGTCTTACTTCACAACACCTGAATAATCGTTTCCTCCCTTTTAACTGGCTCATTTTGATCAGCAGTTCTCTGATTTCAACTCTTGAAATACCTGAACAATAGATGTTACCAGCATTACTTCAGAAGTCCAACAGGATGAAATGCATTATCCTGGTGATTTTGAGGATCTTGGAACATAAATTTCACCAGTGGGTTTCTAGCTGTAAAGAGCTAACCCAGGAGGGGCACTGCTTCCACTACAATTGTCACGGCAATCCTAACGATGACGTGGCTTGGTCTCCCTCCAGCACTCGCACTATCCTGCCACTGCAAATAAGTAGCAAAGTATCCAAGTGTGGAAATCCGTAAACTCACTGCCACGGCCTGTTGGCTTCTTTACTCCCCAAATGGTAGGTACCACGAGGCCAGAGTATTCAGGTGGCCATGAACACATGGCCATGTTTTGGGGCTTCAGGTTAAAGCAAATATATTTTAAATTAATCCAAGATTTAAATGGCAGGAAAATGAAGTTATCATTGCTGTGACCCACCACCAACCAATAACCCTACCAAGGGCTATGGTGAGAGACACGGAAGCTATGCTTTCTGCCCTCCTGGAGCTTAGTAGCCAGTAGCTCCTTTTTGGAGCTTAGCTGGAGAGAAGGCAAAACGCCTGAAAAGCTGGGCAGCAAAACAAGATGCCAAGCCCACCTGTGACATCTAGTACATTCCATCTCTCCTTATTCACGATGGCCCATGTACTGGGCACCAGGCATCATGACAGGCCTTACTAGATGGAAATTACCACCACATCCTGGACAGAGACCCTGTCAAAAGAGCCAAAACACAGGGTGGACTTGAGGAGTTCTGAGGAGGGTGAGACCAGTGTGGGAGGTGGGACACCCAGCCAGTCTTTGGAACTCATGGGTGGGTTGTGCTAAACAGGCATGATCCGGAGAAGGGAATGGACAAGGGCATGAAGATGGCAGGGGCAGGGTGTGTGAGGCTGCCTGGCTCTACTCTGCCCCCAGGACAGAGGGGTGGATATGGGGAGCAGAGGAGGCTACTGGGACTAGACAGGCACTGTGGGGCAGTGGAAACCGCACCCGCCCTGGGCCCAGGAAATAGGGCTTCTGGTACATGCTCCTTTCCGGCTGACTCTGCGGGACCTTAAATAAGCCATGGACTCTCTGGGTCTCAGTGTCTCCATCTGTAAAATGGGGCATCTAGGACAGGAGACTTGGAAAGAGAGGACAATGGGGAGGAAGGACTGGTTTTCTGCTCAGAAAGGGATGATACGCTGGGAGAGCTAGTTAAGGGCCCCGACAAAGACAACTGTGGGGACCACTTAATACCTGTGCTGCCAGAGCAGGGGACTTTGAACAAGCCACGGCCTCTCTGGGTCTCAGTATCTTCATCTGTACAATGGGGCATCTAGAGTCTTTCCAGATCTAAACACCTACAGGTTCATGTTTACAGGTGGTTGCACACAACCCAACAGAACACACTTACAAGTAACCTACCACAGGCAATCAGCATTATGTTGCTTGTTTATTTCTTTATTTTCAAGAGCTCCTACATTTAAGTCCTCTGCCAGATATTCATGTTCAAAATGCTGGTCACTGACGCTGCCATCAAGAAAACATAAAACTGGGGGGAGGGGTGGGAAACAGGGACCCTGGATCATGAGAAGGAGGAAATCTTCCAACAATGACAAAAATTACAATGCAAGGGCCCAGCCACAAAATGGACACATCTGAAGCTATACGTTTTCAGCACCAAATACTTGAGAGAAATTACTTTCATTCAAACTTTCCCACAGAGTTTTGCCCATGCTCATTCATGACCCTCGGGCTCTCCTATCGCCACTGGATCCAGGAAAAGGGAATGATCTCTATCCACCAACAAAGCAATTGAAATCCAGGAACTGGTGGTGGCTAGAAAAACACAGTCTCGGGTCCAGGACAATCTTTCCCTGTTATCTTTCAGCTAATAGGTTTATAGGCTTAGTAAGAAGAAAAATACCAGAAACAACACGTTTTTCATTTAACTGTCACCTAGTTTTATAAGGGTAATTTAAAAAGAAAATTATAGAGGTAATTTTAAAAGAAAGTTTGGTACTTGATAATTCTCAGTAGGCTGAAAAATAAACTCATTTAAATTGCTTTAATAACATAAAGGATGATATGTACGGCTCTGCTGTTCTGAAGCCGCTTCACTGGTAGCAGTGGCTGCAAGAGAAGGCAATTGCTGGCACAAGGCCAAGTACAAAGCACACAATTTTGAGGCTGAATGGAGTGAGTGGTCCTCCGTAGCTGAGGATGGGACGGCCTGGGAATCCAAGGGCAAAGTCAGGCTCAGTCCAGGGCCAAAGGGTGAAAACTGCAGTGCATCCAGAAGCCTGTGGTCGTAGCACCCAGGCCAGGCCCCATGGAACAAAAAGCTGGCATTTGCTCAGGAAGCTGAGTTATTCTTGGTGCAGGGGCCACCAGAGGCCTGCTTGGTTAATCTTCCTCCGCACAGTCAGGCTCCCTGACTTGCCTGTTACAGAGATCTCTGATGACCTTTGACCAGATGTCGCAAGGTCTGTGTCAGCCAATGGGGCCCAAGTTGGGCCCCTTGGAGAGCTGGGTGCCAGGCAGCCAGGTGGGGGCCGACGATCGTCACTGTGTTTCCCAGGGCTCAAGTAGTTCAAGTAAATGCCCCTAAACCCACACTGACCAAAGCCTGGCTGTCCTCCCCTAGATTTTTACTGAAATAAGCCACGTCAGGCTAGACTGCTAGAGCATCACTACTACTCTTTAAATATAAGAAAATCTCCAGGCCTCTGTTTGTTCATCTGCAAAATGAGGAGGGTTAGATCAGATAAACAAAGGCTGCTTCTGGGACCACAATTGCTGGATATTAGAGTGTACTTGAACCAGAGTCCATGATTTGGGTTCTACACAAGCCATTAAGTAGTCACACCCTCCTCTTCCTGGGGACCGCTCCAAGCCCCCTTCTCTCTAGCTGGCTGCCAGGGCCAACAGAACCGACCTTCCCCAGTCTCAGCCTGGCAAGACAGCTGAGGCCAAGAGGAAAAAGCGCCTGACTGATGCCCAGGGAGATTACGTGGCTTGTCCAAGGGCATGGCACTGAGTGACTGTAGGAGGACCATCAGACATGGGCTTCCTGACACTGAGGTCCAGACACCCTTCCGCCGCAGGAGGCTGCCTCCTCAAGCATGTCACACATGCTCTTTACTCCTGCTTTGTCCCAGCCTTGGTACCTGCCCTCTGTGTTCCGTCACAGACAGCTTGCCCAGAGCTAAGACCTTGGTTCTGAACAGCCAGCATGTGACCAGTCACACTGAGAAATGAAGGGTCTCATTATCCATCTGACAATCTGCCACCATAAAAAATGATCAGCCTCCTGCCCTCCACTCCTGAAATTCAATTATACCTAAGCTCGAAAAACGAGACAAGCTTTTCTATGGCCCTTGGCAAGTGAAATGCCAAAAAAGGAAATTTCCTCCTCAACAGCCTCTTTTTTCCAAAGCTGCCAGCAGACCACAAGACCTCAGGTTTTAACACTGACCCCTGCACCTTGTGAGGGAAGGGCCTACAGCTCCCGTTGTCACTGCTCCCCTAGGTATGCTTTCCTGCCAGAGATGTGTTTAAGCAAAAGGCTGACATTATCAAAGTGGTGCTAACGATTAATCACATCCAGTCCCAGAAAGGATGGGGGTGGCAGAGGTAATGTGGAAAAACCGCTCAGGGGTCTGGTGTCTGGGAAGGCAGGCTCCACTATCAGGCCCACCATTCTGCCAAACATGACTAACAATGAATACAATTTTTTAAAAAAAACCTTCTGAAAAACTCTGACACTTTGGCAACTGAGCAAAGAATAACAAGGTGAAAACTAAGGAAAATGGGAACCCAGAGAGATGAGCTCTAGAGGATCCACCTTGCCCACAAAGCACTGACCAATCCTGGCAAATGGCACTTTCATTTTAATGACCTCGTGAGCTGAAATCAACATCCAGGGCTGGTGGAGGTGAAGCACTAACTGGAGACTCTTCCTCAAGGAGCTGGGACCCCAAAGGGATAAAGCTCCTACGTATCAGGTCAACTAGAAGCAAACCAGCCCTCACTTAGATTGGAGGCCCAGGTCTGCCCCCTCCAAGAGAACCAAGGAATCTCAACCACAAACCTCCTTCAAGGTGGTCTTGCACCAGGAATACCCCCAGGTGCCTGGCAGAAGCAAACACAGAGCCTCTCCCCATGAATGCATTTTCATCTGAAGTCTCAAGTTATTCCTAGAAATACTTTTTCAAACAGAAGGAACCGTAGGGCACATAATCAAAGGTAACCACGCAGACAAGGAAGCAAGACTGAGGACCAGCAGAAATAAAAGATGACAGAAAAACAAAGACTTCAGATAATGGAATTCTCAGGCCCAGACCAAAAAACAAGTATGCTTCGAGACGAGTTTACAACATCTACAGGGAGAATTACAGGCAAGCAGACCAGTTTGCAGCCTAAGCATGAGGTAAGAAATGCCTATTAAATGAGAGGGTTGGACATGGGGCTGGAAAAAAAGGACAGATGGAAAGAAATGGAAAAGAATAGAAAAGGACCAGATAGAAGACTGGAGGACTGAAGAAAACACAAGGCAGAGTTCAGGCTGACTCAAGGCGCTACAGACAAGAGTCCAGCCTCTGTGAAGGCAGCCAGGGGAGATGAGGGAGTGTGGCAAGTAGGTAATGTCCTCCAAAGACATCCACATCCTAATCCCTACAACTGAGAGCACATTACTTCCCATGGCAAATGGATTTTGCAGATGTGATTAAGTATCTTGAGATGGGAAGATTATCCTGGATTACCTGGGTAGGCCCAATGTAATCACAGGGTCCTTAAAAGATGGAAGAGGAGGGCAGAAGACTCAGAGAAGGAGATGTGAAATGGAAGCGGACGTTGGAGTGACATGAAGAAGGGGCAGGCGTCCAGGAGTGTGGGCGGCCTATGGAATGGAAGAAAATATTTGAAATCATATATCTGATAAGGGGTTAACATCCAGAACATATAAAGAACTCTAACAACTCAATATAACAAGATAACCTGATTAGAAAATGGGCAAAGCATGTGAATAGACAATTCTCCAAAGAAGACATTCAAATGGCCAACAAGTATGTGGAAAGATGCTCAACATCACTAATTATTAGGGAAATGCAAATTAAAACCAATGCACTTGACCAGCCTTAAAAAATAAAAACCCACAATGAGACATCACCTCGCACCCCTTAGGATGGCTATGATTAAGAAAAGAAGGAGGAAAAAAGTGCTGGCAAGGATGTAGAGAAACTGGAACCCTTGTGCACTGGTGGTGAGACTGTAAAATGGTACAACCGTTAAGGAGGATCCTTAAAAAGTTAAAAATAGAACTACCATATAATCCTTCAATACCACTTCTGGGTATATATCCAAAAGAATTGAAAGCAGGGTCTTGAAAAGATATGTGCATACTCAAGTTCATAGAAGCACTATTCACAACAGCCAAGAGGTGGAAGCAGCCCAAGTGTCCACCAACATGTGGTATATATACTATGTAAAACACGGAATATTATGCAGCCTTTAAATGGGGGGAAATCCTGTCATATGCTGCTATATGGATGAACTGTGAAGACAATATGCTAAGTGAAATAAGCTAGTCACAAAAAAACAAATACTGTATGATTCCACTTATATGAGGTATCTAAAGTAGTCGAATTCATAGAAACAAAAAGAAGAATGGTGGCTGCCAGGGGCTGTGGGGAGAAGGAAATGGGGAGATTTTTGTTAATGGATATAGAGTTCGGTTTTGTAAGATGCAAAAGTTCTGGAAACTGGCTGTGCAACAATGTGAATATACTAAACACCACTGAACTGTACATTTAAAAATGGTTAAGATGGTAAAATTGTGCTATTGTGTATTTTACCATAATTAAAAATAAAATTAGGCCAGGCATGGTGGCTCATGCCTATAATCCAAGCACTTTGAGAGGCCAAGGCAAGAGGATTGCTTGAGGCCAGGAGTTGAAGACCAGCCTGGGCAACATAGTGAGACCCAGCCTCTACAAAAGAAACAGAAAAATTAGCCAGGCATGGTGATGCACACCTACAGTCCTAGCTACTTGGGAGGCTGAGGCAGGAGGACAGCTTGAGCCCAGGAGTTTGAGGTTGCAGTGAGCTATGATGGGGCCACTGTACCCTAGCCTGGGCTACGGAGTGAGTCCCTGTCTCAAATAAATAAAATTTTAAAAATTTAGTTCTTCAAAACTTTACAATGCAATAATTTCATACATTGAACTACTTATCATGCCAAATAAAACAATTCTATTCAAAAACCTTATACTGTTCTTTAGTGTTTACAATATAGTGTGGTTAAGTTCTAAGACAACAGATATGAACGTATTTATGTTCCCATACTTTTAGGGGGAAAAAAGCTACTTAGAGCCATATGCTCTCTGAACATTAGTCAGGTATGTTTTTGGAAAACAGGATGTCTCAAATTGTTCTGTCAAGGGGTCTTTCCTAAGGTCTTCACCATAATTCTCCATTAAGGTTACTATCCCGATAAAGAAGTTCATCTCTCTCACTAAGAGGGAAAATTCTCTCTCCAAAATGTACACAAGCTATTCTATCCAGTCTACAAATAAGAAACAAATCAATGGCTTCCATCTAACTTGAACTTATAAAAAACAAAGGCCTCAAACAGGAGCTGAACGCCCTCCCTATCACAGACTTTGTGAGCTATGAACATCAGTGGAATCAGAGTGAGAATACCAAACGTCAATGAAGTTTATTTTATTTCTAGTCACCCAAAAAGGTTATCATCATTAATTAGGGCATGAAAAACCAATCAACAATAAATCAGACTGTACAATGAAAAATGAGAACTATTTCAAGGCTCAATGTTGGCATTTATTAACTCAGAGATAATAACCTCTCTGAATCTGGTTTTTGTTTTTGCTTTTTTCACTTTGGTCTAATTTTCTAATAATAACTGCCCTTCCTATCTTCAGCTGTATTTGAAACAATCCAATCCTGTGGTCCTACAATCAAAGCCATAAAAAGAGAAGATCGTTCCTTCCAGGCCACTCAATTATCACCAACACATGTGCTTGGTCCTCCCATACTGGGCCAAATACTAATGTGGCAATTATTATTAGTTATTTCTAATTCATATACTAGAGTAGAGGAAGTACTGTAGGAAAGAAGGAGAGATGGGGGAAGGCAAGGAGGGAAGAAAGCAATTGTGACTGAAAATGGAACCAGCCTCCGGATACAGAGAGAGTAAACACAGCATCTTAAGAGGCAAGCCTGGTTTGCTATGTGCCTCATTTCTCAGGAACATCCCTAATCCATCAAGGTCGTTATTAACATTCTTTGTCTTTGTAAAATTCATCCTGTTAGACATTTGCTGCCTCTGAATAAGCTTGCTTTTGGACATATGATGTATGAGTACCATCTGCAGGTTAGGCTGTGTCAGTCAATAGTTTCAATCCAAAAACTTCTCTGGGCCGAAGAAAAAAGGCAAGCTGCATTCCACTGCAGAGGATGTCTTAACACCTTTTATCTGTGCATTTTTTAATAGGAGTTGGTTTTGTAAAAAGGGGGAAGAGGCTGTAAGACTGTATTTTTCTGCCTTGATACCACAGAGGAAACAGTGAATCTGGTCAAAATCAACCACAGCAGGAAGCTCTGATTTAGTCTAAAAATCTCTCAAGTACACCTTAATAGCTATCCCTTGATTCATTTAAATTCAGTGAAGCAGCTGAGAATTGCCAGCAGCCATTCTAATCTGTTAACACTCCACATCACAAACAAAAATCAATATTGACATCATAGATAATGAACTAGCTCTAGCCTTAGTTTCATCTCAAGAAAAGAAAAAGAAAAGACAAGACTACTTTCAGCACTGGCAAGAAACTCACAACTTCTTTCCCATTAGTTACTATTCAGGAAGTTCCCAGGCCCACACTCAATGTCTCTTCCAACCCAGCAGGGTCCTGTACCACCACCAACACAACACGGGGTTCTCACCACTGAGAAACTAGCAGGCCTGGCCCCTTCCGCCACCACTAGGACCTTTTAACCTGTCACGAAGAAGGCCCACTCTGGGAAGAGTGTCACATTCCAGAGGAAAAAGGCGTTCAAAAGCATCACATCCATACAATCAAAATTTTGCTTTACAGGTTGCTAAATGGTTCCCTTAATAAAATCAAATTCAACTCACAGTAACTCATTTAAAACCAGGTCACGCCTCCAGTACAACCACACAAGGCCTGTGGAGGTTTATAAAAGATAACTTGGTGCCATCCACTGGGGGAAACTCAACGAGACAACAGATGGACATCGTAAAATGACATCTACATGAGGGCCCCCAAACCTAGGTTACGTAATGAAAACTCAGGACAGGTATGCCCAAATTAGATGTTGCTAATCAAGTAAAGAAGTCTGGAAATAGCTTTTTTTCTTGACAGAAAAGTCACGTATGTGACTTAGAAGTAGAGCAAAGAATATTGCAGATACGAAACGCCAGCAGGAGACAATTGGGTTAGCTACAGCAGCGGGGCGTCGCTGGGGGTTGAGGAAGGACGATTCGTATTTGAGTTCAGGGGCAGGGAATCAATTGTTCAAGAGCTTTAAAGGCTACATGTTTGAATTTCCATTTAAATCTTAGGAAAGAGAACCACTGTAGGTTCTTGAGAAGTTTCAAACTAAGTGGAAGCATCTTTTCTTCAGGTGAGCGAATGCCTGGAAGCCAGGAGGGTGCAGAGCTGAAAGCTGGAGGATGAGGAGAGGCAGTGGCTGCGGTCACAAAACAGCACATTTCAAAAGCTGATGCTCCTGGAGTAAAACGTTGACATCATCTCACATTTGGGAAAGGTACATGCTGTGCCTTATTCAGTGTTTATTTTTGTAACATTTGAAAAGTTTGAAATTATGGCGAATTTAAAAACAAAACGAAACAAAAGCAGCATTCCCTAACCACTGTTTGGCTTCAGGTCTGTCATGTATCGCCCTCCTCCCACCCCCACGTTGTCTCTACCAGCGACAATTATCGAGCAGGGTTAAAGGTAGCAAGAGGAGGAAGAGGAGGGAGCCAAAGTTTTATCATTCCTTAAATTTTTAAACTTTATTTTGAAATAATTATAGACACTGAGGAAGTTAGAAAAGTAGTTCAGAGAGGTCCCAGGTACCTTTCCCTCGTCATTCCTTAAATTTTAAAGGCAAACATTTAAAGTCAAATTCCAAGTGGTTAGGAAATCAGATTTTAACTGCAAACCACTAGGTTCACCCCTGTAAGAAAAATGCATTTCAACTGACAGAGTAAAACTTCCACTTATAAGGACTTTTAATAGCCTTTCTGAAGGTCTTCAATGCTCAAATTTATGAAAGCATCTTCAACAGATACTTCCCAAGTACAAGAACAGGAAATTCACCCAAAAGTTCAAATGGCCAATAAACCACCAAACGCAAAAGCTCAACCTTACTAAAAACAACAAAGAACTGGAAACAAATCAATGAAATAATTTCTGTCACCAAACTCAATGATTAAAATATGTATGATGCTGGCTAGGGCACAATGAGACAAACCCACTCCTTGCACTAGTGGTTAGAACATAATTATTAAAGATTTTTCTGAAAACCAGTAAAATTAGAAACTAGAAAATTAGTAAAAACTTCCCTGTGGTATAAACAATGAAAACAATTGTGTAGGAACTACTAAGCACCACAACAATGTTCGCACCCATACACACACCAGGCTAAAAAGTGGGAGGGGCATTAATGTTAGTTTCCTCCATATAATAGGCTTATCAGTAATTTTTACTTGCTACTTTCAGGTATTTCCAAATACTTTTGTGATCTGGAAAAAAATTACATGTAGATGCATGTCAATCTTTAAAATATTAATCATTATCTTTGGAATATAAAATTCTCCTAGCCTATCCCCCACACCTTACCCATGCGAAAACTAAGGCATAGATTCATTTTTATACAATCAGGTCACACTGTATGTATCCATGTATGTATATAATCTGCTTTTATATTCAAGATTACACAGTGAACTAATCTAGCATACAGGTATAAGCAAGGCCTTTGGTTTCAGTTCCACCAACTTGGTAGCAGTCTGACCCTCAGGGCAATTCATATACCCTAACCAAGCCTCAGTTTCTCCATCTGTAAAATGGAAATGGCAACACTGTTCAGAAGATTAAATGAAACAATTTAGGCAAAGCATCGAGCATGACTCCTGGTACAGAGCAGGCCTTCCTCTAGCTACTGACTGTTCTTGTAAGCATTTCTTCGAGTCGATAAAGATTCTTTCATATGTTATTTTTAATAGATACACAGAATGAATATTCCCATAATGCAATCATTTCAACACAGGATACAACTGAGAATATTTTGCTGTTACAAATAAGGCTGTAATGCTGCACATGATGCTATACATAAACCTTTGACTGCCTCTCTTGTTATTTCCTTAGGAAATATTTCTAGAAGTGAAATGACGGGGTCAAACAGTATACATAAATGTCCACTTCGGCTTTAAAAAAAACTCATTGTAAAAAACTTCAAGAACAGATGCACAGGAGAAGTGAAATGTTCTCCTCCTCTCCTCAAAATGAACTGTTTTAGAATGTATCCTTCCAGACCTTTTGTATGTGTTTTGTGTGCATATAAAAGATAATATGCACAAAGTTGTTTTTCTTTTCACTCTTAAATGAGATCATGCTGTACACATTTTGCATTTGTTTTTCACTTACTATTTCTTGGCCCTCTTCCTATGGCTTACAAATACAGACTGATGGGTACACACATACACATTTTCTACATAGTGTAGATATTCCATTGTCTATGTAATCATTCCTTTATTGATAGAAATTTGGAGTTTTTACAGTTTTCACCACTAAAAGCAATGCTGCCTTGACAAACCTTCTATATAAATCTTTTCCTGTTGTTTTGAGACAGAGTCTCACTCCATTGCCCTGAGTAGAGTGCCGTGGCATCAGCCTAGCTCACAGCAACCTCAAACTACTGGGCTCAAGCGATCCTCCTGCCTCAGCCTTTCTTTTTCAGTTAGAAACACAACTTTTTATACAGGCATCAGCAGACTTGATCTTGATATAGGGCAGTAAAATCTGGTAAGTATAATCTTACGTCAGATTTTTATTTATAGGTAATGAATCTGAGGCCCAAAGAAGATAATTTTCAAAAGATCAGGTTTGAGAGATGAGAGATGTATGTGAGCGTGCGTGTGTGTGTGTGTGTGTGTGTGTAGGCGAAAGCAGTGCAGTGAGAGAAAAAGGACTTGATGGGGAGGAGGTGAGAGGAAGCATGGCAGAAGGTTTCTCCAGGGTCCCACGTGAGCTGGCCCTCGCAAACTTGACCAGCTGACCAGCAGAGACGAAGTGGAGAGTCCCAAGTAGAGGACAGAGCACGAGAAAAGGGACAGAGGCAAGGAACACAAGGCCATGTGTAAGACCTGCAAGGTCAGGAGATACTGTGTTCCAAGCAGGGGCACGGTCCTAACCTGGCCACTTGGCCAACCCTGCGGTGCCCTCTGAGGAGAACCACTTGCCTACAGGCCTCGAGAGGAACATACCCCACCCAACTCCACCACCGTTGTGGATCGTACCAAGAAAGGACCTGCGCTAAGGAGCTGAGTGATGAGGTAACTTAGCCCAGAAGCTCCACCCACGTGTGAGGTTCTGACGCTGGCTCAGTCAGTAGCGGAATCAGTCCCTGAGAATACGGACCGAGTGAGGCCACAGGCTGCATCAGGAGGAGCTCCAAGGAGAGCCAAGACCCTCAAATGACAGTGACAGAGCTTCCCACTTCACCTTCCTGAGCCTGGGGTGGTTCTGCTGTAAACTGAGGAAGCCCTCCTCCGTTGTCTTCAAGGAATTTTCCAGAAGGCTCTAAATTCTACCAGTCTGTGATTCTATGATTCAATTTCCATGGAACTGAACATACCTACTTTTCCATTTTGTACCAGAGAAATTCTTGGCAACTGCTAAAGTCAAGCAAAGGAAACCAGAGTGCACTTCAGCTGACTAATGTGCCTAAGGCAATTAAGTCAAAATATTTTTCAAATAATATTGAAACAGCTCATCTCACATTAACAAATACTTCTAGACCTCCAGACTCATCTTGCTTAGCCCAGCTGTAAAAACATCCCTTCCGTGTTCTGCTCACAGGGGAGAGCTGCCGAGTCCGGGAGGAACAGGGGGCAGAGACGCAGCATGTGTGTGCGGAGGCACCGAGCAGGGGCGTCCACGCGGCCTCCTCCAGCACCGCCCGCCCCCCACTGCCAAACCACACAAAAGGCGGCCCTGCCCAGGCTGCCCTGCTCTGGCTGTGACGGGGCACAGCGCCCATCAGGTTCGCCACCCAGCACTTCAGTTACTCTCACTCTGCACAAACGTCATTCCAAGCACAGCCTCTCAGCTTCAGCCCTTGACAAGTCCAAACTATACCACCTCCACGTCCCCACCCCTCACTCCTCCACAGCACCCTGCTGAGATGAGCCCTTTATCTTAACATGGACACAAACAAAAACAAACCTCCTACTCTGCCCAGCTCTTTTAAAGAGTGGGGAGAAGAGCAAGATAGAGAAGGGCTGGCCTAGTTTTTAAGAGCTACTTTTTCAGACCAAGCCACTGTCAGGTAGGTAGCACTCTCTCTAAATCATTGGCTCTGCTATCTGCTGCCCGCCCAGACATCTGCAGCCCCACCTCCCAGCCTGAGTCACTCCCGCCACCCTCACCTCTACCCATGCTGGGTAGGGCTGTGGGAGGTGGGTAGGTAGGGGTTGCTGCAGACCCCAGCCAGGAGGCAGCTGCAGCTGCAGACCCGGTCCATGTTGTTCAACCCCACACTTGATGTTTCCAGGATATTCCTGAATTATCTCTGATATCCTAGTTAGATTCCCCACTGGTGTGATTCCAGGCCTTGTCTCTCATACAGGCCTCCAATTTTGTCTCCTTCCTTTCTCCCTGTCAGAAGATGGCCTTGACTCTAATTGACTGGGAGGGCAGTAGGAGTTGCCATCTTGACCCAACTACATATGCTTATCATTATTCCCATCTTTCCGTTAGAAACTTTTCCATCCACTCCTCTCTATTCCCCACCCTCTGACCCTGCCCAGGTCCAAACAGGTCTAATTCTAAATACAAAGAACCCATCTGTCCCCTTATTCCTGCCCATCCCGACCCCACTCCACATTCATTCACTCTCATCCATCATGGGACTGCTGCTCTTCCAACCACCTTGGCCCCCAACCCAAAGGGTCATCGCTGATATTCTCTTCTTATTTATCCTTCAAACCTCTTTAGTTATGATGCTGGGACCCTACAATAAGGGGACCTGTCCACACTCCAGAAAAAGACAATTCGAGAGAACTGAAAGCCAAAGTCCCAGTGGATAAACCCAGACACTTCTTATCCACCTGCCTCAACAGAACTTCTGGAGTCTGAACTCCAATTTTCAAACCAGCCCAAGGACTTGAGTCTGCTTTGATTCACGGGTGAAAATTTCTCATTTAACAGAAGCAAGGCCCTGGAAAAGTAGAAAGGAACTGGCCCTAACTGACCCAGACACACAGAAGCCCAGGTAGCAGTCAGAGAAAATGCTTCCACCCAGGACCACTCCATGTAGCAGAGTGGTCACAAAGCCCCTGGACACAATAAGTGTCCTGGGAACAGCTAAAATCTATACTCAGCTATGAGGGACCGATTCAATGACTTCCAAGCAGCACCATGGAAGAAGGCATCAAGAAGAATACGGGAAAATTAAAAATTTGTCCAGAGTATAGAGCAAGGCATACAGTACCTTCTAATTAGCATGCATAGGAACTTGGTGGTCACTTGACATTGGAAGTTGGATTCCAAGGTCAGGATACAAAGTAAGCTACCCACAGCCAAATCATCCCTGAGAATCTCCTGAGTCTCCCACGAAGTACTGTATACATGCTTCGGGCAACCCTGTGTAGTCACTGTTGTGCCTATTCAGGTTTGAGAAACTTCGAGGCCAACTAAAGGACAGAACCAAAGGAGAGACTGAATGCCGGCTGGCCATTCACACCACTCACTCAGCCTTAGGGAGACCAACAAATCCCTCCTGAGAATGGGATGGTCTGTGGGGCTCCTGCTTGCCTGCAGCATCTACTCCATCTTGTTTGAGTATTAAACTTCTATAACTTTAATATATATCCATAAACGTGTTTGTTGTGATGATTAAGGTGGAAGATGGTTAGATTTCTGAAGTGAGGTGAGAACTGAATGGGCCCCATGGTGCAACACTACTGCACAGAAAATCTAGTTAAGAATTCAAACTCTGAAATTAAACAGACCCAGCTTTGGATCCCAGTTCCGCCTCTTATCAGCATGTGACCCTGAACAAGTTACTGCAAAAAGCCTCTTTTTCCTCATCTATAAAATAAGGATAATAGGCCTACCTAACAGGGGCTGCTGGGAGAATTAAGAAACAACACTTAATATACGTAAGCTATTATTTTTATCAGCCATCTGCAGCAGGCACGAGCACATCTTTTTTATCAATGCCAAGTTGGGCGGTGGACTCACCAGCATATTATCAAGAATCAAACAGACAGCTTGTCTCCAGCCTTCTCTAATCACCAAAACTAGATTGTCCTAACTGTCTGCCTTCAGGTTTAGTTCAGGCAGCTGTGACCATTAAGAATGACAAACACAAGGACAATGTTAGAAATATGGAAAGGTCTGTTGTAATACGAAATGAAAAAGCAGAATTTAGGATGCTGGGCATACATCATCTAAGTAAAAAGAACACCCTTTCAAGAGCATCCTACGAGGCTACAGAGACTAAGTATTAGCAGTTGGTGTTTCATCGTGAAAGCACTATCTTTATTGCTTTTACTGCGAAGCTGGTTAAAAAGATCATTTTTAAAATGAAGGCACTGGATAGAGTTTCCTTAACCTGTTTTTCTGTCCCCTCCCCATGTTGGCCACATGTTTTCCAAGATTCTAACAATGTTTAACAGTAACTGATTAATTCTGTTTATTATTTTTCCATTTCAATATTGATCCAAATTTTAATCAACAATCCATATTTATAAAGGGTTCACGATAATATTATAAAATCAAATCACTACCATAGGTGTGATGCTGATAAGCAAAGCTAAACAAGCAGGAAACAATCAGCTGCTTAATTTTGATAGCCAAGGGCACTCATATTCAAGGTCAACCTCATTCTAAAGGTAGTGAGCACGTTCAGTTTGGGGAGTGAGACCCGATACCAGCTCTAGTAACAATGTCCAGAGTCAGACCAATCCCGTCTCAGAAACTCCTATTATGTCATCCACAGCGAATCAGAACTTGCAGTCAGCATGAAACCATACAGAGTTGCAATTCCACACAAAAGCAAGGAAACTTGATGGTTTGGGTAGCTTGTTTGTCCTCATCGTGGGTAAATGGAGGGTTTCTATTAAGCCTTCTGAAATGTTGAAAATGGCCTGGCTCCCTTGGCTTCCTTTGCAGATGCCATGAGCCTAGGTCAGTTCCACCTAGCAGAATGCAGGTGGGACACACACCTGATTATCCCTAATCATTACCTTCACAGTTCTTAAAGGGCAGATGCATTCTGGGATTAGGTGAAGGAGAAGTGTACCAGAAAAATTCTAGGAAACATCTTAAACACACAGATGACACAGCCACCCCTCTCCATCTCAGGGCTTATCATGATTGGGGAGTTCCACGAGTCATGGATTAGAAGACATGTAATTTGAAAAACCTCCTCAGTAATGTTATACAAGCCTACATGTGCACAACCATACACACACACATACACACCTGCCCAACACTCACCCTGGAACTGAGGCTCACTGGTCTAAACAACGGGAACACACTACATTTACTTTATTTTTATTTATTTATTTTTAATTTTTTTTTGAGACAAGGTTTTACTCAGCTGCCTGGGCCAGAGTGCAGAGTTGTATGATCATAGCTCACTGAGACCTCAAACTCCTGGGTTCAAGTGATTCTCCTGCCTCAGCCTCCCGAGTAGCTAGGACTACAGGCATGTGCCACCATGCCTGGCTGATTTTTTTTTTTTTTTTTTTTTTTTTTTTTTTTTT
>RJWJ010031997.1:0-18809 GCA_004363605.1 Indri indri
ATAAGTGATCGACACTGTTTTTTAAATCAACAATTGACAGTTGAAAAATTAGAGCAGAATAACGTGTTTTAGAAACGTAAAGAATTGTGGCACTTCTTGCAACCACGTTGTGGAGCATCTTTTTTTGAGGTAGGCCTTGTGCTAGGCAGGTGGAGAGATCCGTTGCTTCCCTAAGGGCATCTGAGTCTAGTGAGAAGCCAAAGGGCTGGAACACGGAGGGAGGGGTTCTCTTCTAGCTGTGTGTGTAAGAGGCAGGGGCGGCACAGGGGAGCGGCGGCTGAATCTGCTCGGACCCTGAAGAAGGGGTATGAGGGAGGAGGGGGAGGGCAATTCAAAGTGTGGGATCAGCATTTGTGAAGCCACAGAGTTGCGGGAGGTTGTGGGAGGCTGTCATGTCTTTGCAACACATGAGAACTTCAGTGCGTGTGAGGGTGGGGCTGTAGGGACCCTGTGTGAAGTGACAAGAGTAGATGCCCTGATTAGTGAGAGTCATCAATCTAAAGAGTATTTCAGATTAGTCTCTGCGCAATGTATGTGAGTGCCTAAAATATTACAGCTCACATATGAAAGACATTGATAGAAGATTTTTCCAAAATCTGACAATGCTAAAAATGTACATGATATTGCCAATCATGAGTTGTAAAGCTGAAAGAGTTTTTCTAAATTATCATAAATAATAAATAAATTTTGATCAACCATGTTACAGGAAAAACTGAATTATCTTTCTAGTCTTTCTATAGAAAAAGGATATTACAGAATTTTGTTGTAAGAAGAGACAAAGAGTATGCAACCAAAAATGTAGAATACAAACATTTATAGTGGTTTGTCACATAATTAATACAAATCTTATGTTACTAATACAAATTGATACAAATCTCTGGGTTTGGTGATATTTCTGGTACCTGTCGGCTTTTAAAAGCTGATATTTTTGTGCTTTCTTTTCTCATTTTGAATAAATATTCACTATTGACCTACTTCTATATTCATAATTTTGTATTGTTATTCACAAACAGGGCCCCATGGATTATACAAGCTCCTCACACCTGGGTCAGCCAGCAGGCAGGAATGTAGACTGGAGAGGTGGGCTGCCACCAACGTGAAATCTGAGACTCAGGAGATGGTAGAGGACCTGTGTGTCCACCTGTGTCTTCCTGTCCTCATCGTGCTGGAGAGGAAGCTGGGCCCAGAGAAGTCAAGTGACTCCAGGAGTTCTGCAAGCCTATTGGAGGCAGTGCCGAGAGTAGGATCCCATCTCTGACTTCTCCAGCACACCTTTTTTATAACCAGGTCTGCAAAGGCCAAGCATTGGGTGAGAGCTGGAGTCACAAACAAGCTGATTCATTTGTTTTGGCCAGTACAATGTTTTAAAAAAATAACCCAATGTCAGTGCTTTTAGGCGGGACTCGCTCTCCACTGTTCACATAATTCCTTCCACTCCCATCCCCTTACACCTGGGTGACAGAGGTACTTGTCCTGTGCAGCCCCAAAAGGCATCTGAGTTGGGGAAATGGTATTTGCAGAGCAGAAAGGTTTTGAGGCTTAGGCTTGAGACATTCTTTTCCTGTGTAGCATTGCTAAAAGATGTGATGCTCCAAAATTAATCTGCTATAACAATGCCCTTCAGCAGCTCTGGTATTTGGGTTCTTGGAGTAGGAAAACAACAAGGGCCATATTTTACCTGTCAGTCATCTTGAGATAGCAGGAGGAGCCAGCCATGCTGGGTGGTTTGTGGACATGTAATCCCAGGCAAAGAAAACTGGAGGAATGTAGATTCTTCAAGGAAGAAATGCTGCCTGTGACGACAGCAGACCCAGCCAGAGAATACCTTGGCAAAGGACTACTTGTATTTAGTTTCAGCCCTTGGCCACACCATATCTGGCAATTTAAGTTTGAAAGAAAATGCAATATTGCAGGTGTTCTCAGCATAACAACAGACCAAGAGCTGGTATGTTTTCAGTTATGAAAGCCACTAAAAATTCAATAACAAAGGACATGAATCCAAACCACTACATTGCTGTAAAATTCTGGCTGGTGCACATAGGAAACAGGCTTCTTAGCTGTTAGCCAATCCACACTGAGAAATAACCTAAAAAGAATGGTTGTACCTTTGGACCAGTTCAGTTCTTCTGATACCAGACTCCAAGCCCTTCTATAAAGCACCTCGGACTATTTTGCTCAGGGACATAGCTAGGGACTTAGCATATTTAAGTATTATGACCACTTATATTATTCTTAACAAAGTCTACATTTATGTAAGACCAAACCATATGCTGTGGAGTTTACATTTATTATATCAAATTCACATAGCAATCTTGTACTCTTCATTTTATAAATGAAGAACATGATGCTCAGAGAGGTTCTTATGACACAAGACCACATACTTATCAGCAGAGCTAGGACTAGAACTCAGGTCTGTCTGGTTGAAAAGTCATCACATGCTGCTTCCTCAACACAACTACCATAAAGAAAAGCTAAGGCTAATGAGTACTAGTTAGCATGACTCCTCAGAAGGCTTATGTTACACCCAGATATGGTCCATGGGACTCAGGTCATCACCCTTGAGGCTAGTTTATTGCATTTAATCTATGCCCTGTTGTTGGACTTGCATGTATTGGCTGGGTGGCTGCTGTAATGTCCAATGACTGCCTGCTCCTGAATATAGTTACTTTTTTCCTCGTAGGAAGATTTGGAGCACCAGGGAACAGGGTCATTGAGCCACCTTGTGTCCATCTCTGAGGACTGCATCTCCTCCATACTCTGGCATCTAAAAATCTGGGGGAACCCATCCCTCTGCGCCACCACCATTCTTTCATTCCCACCTGAAAAGGGCTTTGCCTACATACTTTCATTTTTCTTCATCAAACCTTGGTAGAGGCCTATGCCTGTGGTGCACAGACCAGCTGCTCTCTCAGGATTTGATGTATTTTACGTGAATTACCTCAAAGTATTTAAAATGGTTGGTAGTCACAAACTCTAAGTTCTAGGAGAAACTCAAGGCTTTGTCCTCTAAACCCTTCACCACAGTCCTGCAAGAAGGAGCTCACCTGTGGACCAAAGATAAAATGGAATATTGAAAGACGCACAGTGTTGTCCCCAGAGAAGGGGTGAAATTGTAAGCAAGAGATGTAAAGTGACCATAAGAGAAGAGAGGCAAATTCTTTGAGTCACTTTAGATTCTATCGTGTATCTTTATTTTAGCATTGTGGAAGCACAAGAGAAATGATTAGTGGCTAAGAGAGTATGCTTTAAACTGGAGGCGTTGGTGAGAACTCATGATTTCTAAAGTATTTATACGCGTGTATGTGTGCAGGTGAGCTCATGTAGATGTGCATATATGTATGCGTGTGTGTTTATGTGTAAGTATATGTGTGCATTTGTGTATGTACATGCATATATTTCCTAACTCTGCCTGCTGAAAGGACCTAGAAGCAAAAAGTCACTCTCATAGTAATGAGCACACCTAGTACTCAGATCTTGGCCTCTAATACCATTCCTTACTAAAAGAACAAGGCTCTTTAGAGAAATGGCTGAATGTAGGCCTGGGGCAGGGAACATTCTAAAGGATCCTGAAACATCTTGTTATGCCAAAAATAAATAAATAAATAAGGAAGTGTTAAAAAAAAAACGATGCTGGTGTCATAAGGATAAGAGCTAGCTGGAAGTGGCTCCCAAGACCCAAAGCTGAAACAATTTCAATATCAAAAGAAATAAGAACAGTATGAAATAAACCACTTAAGAAAATAGGAATTCATGAATATTTACCAATTTATTGAATAAATAGACAAATAAATAAGTGAATAAATGGAGGAGAAGGGAAGGCTCTTGCCTGCTATCGAATGCCAAGTGCAGACTGGTGACTGTGGAGGAACTGCTAGGGTTAGAAAATCGTTATTTTATAACCATCATAGCTAAGATTGGTCCAGGCAAAAATCGTCAATGAATGTTAAATCTAGGGGGGATATTTTGATGAGGAGCAAGATATTTTCATGGTTTTAAACTGACTCCCCAAAGATTGCTTATCAGTTTCAAGGGCATAATTGTATCTATACAGTACAAAAATCAAACAATACCTTAATTAGGTAAACAAAGTAAAGCCACCAATGAGAAGCAAATAAACATTGGGCACTGCAGGATGTTATACCATGAGAAGGAAACAATATTATTTATGGAGTGTTCTGGCTGGAAATGCATAACACAAATGTAATCATAAGGAAACTTCAGAAAAACCCCAAATTAGATATTTTCTGTTAGAAAAAAGGAAGAAAGAGCCATACTCTTTAAAATGTCAACATAATAAAAGAAAAAGAAAGGTTGTGGAAATGTCCCAGATTAAAGGAGACTAAATAAACAAGAAAATTAAATGAAATACCTGATTCTAGACTGAATCCTGTACTGGAGAAAAAAAATATGATACAAAGGATATTTTGGGTCAACTGGAAAAATTAGTTTATGGACATAGATTAGATTAACATTTTATATTAATGGTAAGTTTACTCAATTAGATAACTCTGCTGTGGTTATGTAAGACAATCTCTCTCTTCTTAGGAAATACACATTGAATTATTTAAGGGCAAAGAGGCTTGATGTATTCAACTGCCATATGGCTCCAGGAAAAAAAATCACATATAATACTTACATATTTTGATAAATAATATTACATAATTACACATTATGTAATATATAATATAAAAATGTATATGTAGATACAAATAAGAGAGTGAAAATGATAAAGCAAATAGGGTATTAACAATAAGTGAATCTGAGTTAAGAGTATGTCAGTGTTCATTGTACTTTCTAATTTTTTGTAAATTTGAAATTATTCCCAAGTAAACACCTTTAAAAAAAGAGAGAGAAAGCACCTGTGCACCAGTGCTGATTATTGCAGTTCAAAATCTGGCTATTTTGTTCCGAGACCTTCAGCAAGTTATGTAATCACTCTGTACCTCAGTTTCCTTAACTGGAAAGTTAAAAATAATAGTACCTGACCCATAGAGTTTTTGTGAGAAAGCAGATAATGAAAGTATTTATTATTATTCACTGGGCTGTCTTTTCATTAAAGAGATACCCTGACCTTGGGAGATAAATTAGAAACCAGGGTGAGGGACGGGGTTTGGGGAACAAAGCAGGAAACAGATCTCTTGTCTAGGACCTAAAATGAAGGTGCATAAGATATCCCAGGAAAAGGATCATTCCAATCCAATCGCTGAAATTCAAAGATTTAGGGCTACAGTGAAGAGTAAGTATGCAAAGTATTCACTTTGAAACCAGCAGACGTGGTAATGACCCTGGCAATCATTTGGTCAAAGATTCTGAGGTTTAGGAGCCTGGTGATTTTTCTAGAAAATAAAGTTCAAGAGGACCAGAGTCTTTGAGTGGGGGCAGGGAATTTATTTCTCAGTAACAAAAGCAGCCATGAAAATAACAAATTTGATGCTTGGAAATAGGACAATTATAAATAAACCTTGTACGAGTTCTCCAAAAACAGAGGTTGCCTTGTGAAAAATTCTGTCAGTTAACAGGATGCTTTCATGACAGTATCGGGCAAGAGGAGAAAAATGTTGGCAGTGTGTGGGAGAGGTTGAAGGCCAATCCCGTTGTGCCCACGTTGGTTTCCTAATTTGGGTAGTTTCTCTCACAAGTTCCTTATTTGAAGACAGCTTGGGCAATGTTATGATTAGAAACATAATCCATTCCACATGTGCCTGGAAGCCTGAGAGGCCCAATTGCAGGGTTTTTAGGGATGACCGCCAAGGCGGCCCCCTGGAAAGCTCTGTGACCCTGAGCAAGTCACAGTTTTCCTGGCCAGTCTTAAATAACAACTCTTCCTGGGGGCCAGGGCAGGGGCTTGACAGACCTTGTTCACTCCTCTTTGCTGTTCTGACCCTCCTTCGGGACTGCGGGGGTGGGGAGAGGAGGAGGAGGAGAGTTTGGTTTGTGACCAAGGCAGGGCGGAGCTGGGAGTAGGGAGAGGTTTCTTGTGTCCTTTCTCTTCCTCCTGGCTGCTTCCCTTCATCCCTGAACTTCAAGTTGATGTGTTACGTTTTGCAGTAGAACAACCCTAACCTCACCTCATCGGAACAGTGTGCTGAGGAAGAGGCCCAGTCTTAAGCTGAAATTCCCCTGTTCAGCTACTTACTAACTTGGGACTTGGGAAGAATCAGTGAGCCTCTCTGAACTTCGGTTTTCTCAGCTGCAAAATGCAACGGTGCAGTTGCAGTTGTGAGGCTGAGAGGCAGCAATGTGCATTTAGAGTCGGGGACCAGGCCTGGCTCCGCAAGATGTCCGGTGGATGGTTAGCAGCCTCGTTCTGTTTGGCGCCTAAGCAGAGGCATGACTTGCCCTTTCCAGCTCCGCATCTTGCGGCCAGCTCCCAGGTCCTGTTATGGCTCAGTTAAAGGCCCATCACACGGATAGCATGTACTCATCCTTTTTCTTTGTGGCTTTAGTGGTCCTAATACTAGAACTTGCCTCCCCTTTAACCCTCCAGAATAGCAAACCAAGCTGAACCTGCTCATTCCTGACTCAATTAACAATTGTTTGGCATTTTGGTGGTATGTATGCTTAAGTAATCTAGATAATTTAAACTCACATCTGATTTATACTTCTTTCTAGCCTTGGAAACAGCCTCACTTCTTTTTCTAGGAGTCAGACTGACCATTCCTGAGCAGATGAGAAACTCAGAGATGTTTTCAGAGTCCACTCCATCTGATGATACTGTGTATACATATTTTTTATTTTTGAATAAAATCAGATCTTGTGGTAGCTGTTTTCATGTTTGCCAGTTGAGCCTAGAGCCTTAATGGTTTGAATGAATTATCTTCCATTTTCTTCTTATCCTATACAGCAATGTGAAGCACTTTCAGTCTCTGTCTGATTTGAAATGTGGAAAAATTCTCTCTCATCAACTGCTAGTCATAATTGTAGCAACAAAAGAACTTGGTTTAGAGTCAGAAGATCTTGATTTGAGTCTTGGCTTCAGCACTTACTAGTTCTACAATCTCAGTCAAGTAAATTCACCTCTCTGAGCCTCAATTTCATCTAGAAAATAAAGATAAAAATATCTTTGCCCATGGTAGTGTTGAAAATTAAAAAGGGTAGTATAGCAGTGGTCATGGTAAACTGTAAAGTACATGCCAATATTAGTTGATCGTATTTACTGATTTTTCTACTAGGCAACTGAGGATTTTTCAAAGAGGGAGAAAACATGATTTTTTGTCTTCAATGTATGGCAATTTTTAAGTTAGATGCTCGGTATTTTCTTATTTAGTCCTCCTTTTTCTGCTGATGACTGTGGCTTAATCTTTTATGCTTCTCCACTAGCTTAGCTACAGTAGCTGCCTCCTTTGAAAGGACAAATGAGCCAATAGCTAAGAGAACATTTTGCGCTCCAGGGAGGAAATATGCCGGGGACATCTAAGGTAGCACTCTTATTGTTAGTATTATTCACCTGGATCATGTTTTTGCTGATATGGTAACATCATCACCCCCCAAAGTGGAAAAAAATAAATTATTGATGGCTTTGCATATTCATGCTGGGTTCCAGAAAAGGTTTGTGAATAGCAAGGACTTGAGCTGAACTCTCCAAAGGAACAATGAAGCACAGTGGAGAGGAGACCTGCGAGGATCAGTTTTCAACTGCATTGTGGCCAGATGAATAATTCAAGAATATTGTTTTGGGCTAGGTATCCTTTTCAGCATCTTTAAAAACCTCTCTTTCTATCATGGTGGGATTGCTTAGCCATTCAATATCATGTCAAGGATTCCTTCTTGACCGTAATGCTGTATAGTAGCAGAGTGAAGTATGTGAGCATTTTCATGTAGATTACAATATACTCATTAGATCAAAATGTTTATAACAATCTCAACTTCTAAGTACTTGAGAAGTGTGCTTTAGATTCAGAATGTCTCGTATATTATTCAATTGATTTCCAATTTTATTTGTAAGCATTAGGATAAGGGTAGGAAAATGGGATTCATAGATGATGCAGCCACTCACCAGATAATGTGCAGACATTTTAGTTAGCTACACATTTTCTAATGTCAAATATTTTATTTTCATAGCTCATGATGTTCTTTATAGAATTGTTTAGAAAGATTTACTAAATTTATTTATAACTTGCCTTTTCCAAAAAAGATTTGGAGTGGCTTAAAAAGAAAGACACTCACACTAGGTTAATAAAACATATATGTGTAAGAACATGGAGACAATTTTATTTGCCAGGCTTTCTCTTGGGGAGGGCTATGTTTGGAGTGCACTGATGACCTACCCAGTGTGCAAAGAGAAATCCCAGAGGCGTGCTTAAATAACTAGCGGTGATCCCTGAACTGCCATGCACACGCCAATAAGAGAAATTTGTGTTGTTTCTGGAGAGATGGGAGGAATGTAAGGGGGGAAGCAGAGAAGTAATTGATAACACAGGTGAGTTAAGTTTCTAAAATGATGGCTGTTGCCTTATTTGACCTTTCCCTGTCTGTGATTCTGTTATCCTCCAGCAATGTGCAGTAATATAAATTTCCCCAAATGATTAATATTGTGGGTTTCTGGTGGCAACCAGTGATGGAAATGAGCCCGGGGTCACAGACGGTGAAAAAAAAGGATGCTGAGTGAGAGAAGCTTGGAGGCTTTAGTTGATATCCAGGTTATAGAAATATAGAAACAGAAAGTGAAGCCCAAGAAAACAGGCAGGAAATAAATTCACCAATATTTACAATTGTTAATAAAGGTCTGCGATTTACTTATACCTCTGGCTTGGAGTTTCCTGACAGCCGATGTAGAAAGAGAAGCCATGATCAGTTCCATGTTTCTTGTTCTCAGAAAGGAAGACATTTATTATCCTCTAGAGATTTTTTTTTAAACCCATTTTAATTCTGGAAGGAGTTTCTTACATGAGGTTTTCCACAAAGACCCTAAGTGATATAAGAAAAAAATGTCTTCGAAACCAGTTTTTCAGTCAAAGTAGAAGTAGGTTTTATGTGGCTGATCCTTGAACTACCCTTGATTAAAGTCCAGGGCATGAGAATTAAAGCACAAACTAGTGAAAAGAATTCTATGAGGGACTAAACTAATCTGGTCTAAGTATGACGCTGCCTTTAGTGGATGTTTGTGGTGTGCCAGCCCCATCTCATCCCAGCTGATCAGTCTGAGCCAGTCGAGGTAACCGCATTGATCCGTGAATGGCTCACGCAGAAATGAGTCTGTGACCTAATGCTGGCCACTGAGAAGTGAGGGGAGAAAATCTAGAGGCTTCTGGAAAAAGTTTTCTTCACTTTAAGTAGGAAACTCAGGACTGACTCTCTTCTTTCATGGGACATTGTCGTACATGGATGTGATGTCGTGGAATGAAGCCAACACTGAGGATGGCAGAGTGGATAAGTGGACAAAGCTATGCTTGAGCTACCGCCTCAGACAACCGTGGAGACCTTCTAGTCCTATATGCAAGCCAATACATTTCCTTATTGGTTGAGTCAGTTTGAGCTGGGAATTGTTTTGCTTGCAGTCGGAAACATCTTTACTGATATATCTTTCAATAATCTATCTTTATCCAAATGATAAACAATGGAAACCATTATAGTGGAACAAAGGAAAGCAAGCTGGCAAAGTCATGGCCCATCTTTTGGCTCTCCAATCAGCATCATTTTTCACCACTCTCCACCTCCTATTATAATTCTGTGCTCGAAGAATACTAAATTTGCTTTATCTTGCCATCACCCTTTTGCACAGATGATCCTTTCTCCAGAATAACTTTCTAGTCCCTTGAGTGAGTATGCATGCACACACACATGCACACACACATGAACCTCTCTAGCCTGACAACTTTTGCTAAGCCTTCACTCTTTCAAGTTCATCCAGATACCACTTCCTCAGAGGTAGGGGTGGGGTGGCTCCTTTGACATATACTTCCCTGCACATTTTAGGGTACCTGTGGCAGGAAGTCTCTAAGTTGGCCCCAGTGATCCCCACTTCATGGTATTTATGCCCTTGTGCAATCTCTTCCTTTTGATGTGAGCCAGACCCATGACTCACATGAATGGAACACAGCAAAAGTGATATATGTTTCCTACTTATGATGTCACTTCCAAGATTAGGTTACAAAAGACTGTGGCTTTTGTTTCCAGCACCCTTTCTCACTCTTTGACACTCTCTCTTTCATTCTCTCAGACCATCAATTGCCAGAGGACCCTTAAACATCTGTAGAGATGGCTGTGTGTTAAGGAACTGAGCCCTGCTGGCAACCACATCAGTGAGCTTGGAACCAAATCTTTTTATTCTGCAAAGATCTACATAGGTGAGCTTGGAAACAGATGACTCCTCATCCCCAACTGAGCTTTCAGATGAAACTATAGCCCTTACTGACAGCTTGGCTGCAACCTTATGAGAGATCGTGAACCAAAGGCACCCAGCTAAGCCATACCTAGAGTCTTGATCTAAAGAAATTGGGGTAAGAAATGTTTGTTGTTTCGATACACTAAGTTTTGGGGTCATTCCTGAGTGATCCATTGGCAGAGCAATGGGGTTACCTCGACTGGGTCAGACTGATAAACTGGGATGAGATGAGGCTGGCATTCCACAAACATCCACTACAGCACAGGTAACAAATACAGTGTCTCTTCTCTGGGTTCCCATAGAAATCTATAGATCCCCCACCACAGCACTTAACCATTCTGTGCTGTGATTATCTGATTATTTGTTTGACTGTTTCACTGCATTATAAACCTGGGGACATTGTCTTGTGCAGTATTGTATCTTCAGCAAAAACACTGTCTTGGTACATAAAACTCTGCAAGCTCTCACTGAATAAGGATAGAAGTTTGGGACTCTATAAAGTATGTGATACAAACGTTGCTGTGGAAACAGGAAGTTGGGTCAGGAAGATGAGTACCATGGAGAAAGACAACAAGATTAACACCAACTTATAAAATATTAAGAATTATTAATCTACCAAATGTGTAAACAGACTGAGCACCAGGATGGTACTAATAGATAAAATAATGCGAATATCATACACTGGCAGTTGGCACAGATATTGTGGTAACACCATCAGTGAGGAGAGACAGTACAGTGTGGAATAAAGAACACCAACCAGGTAAGCAAAGGGTCTGAATTCTTGGCCCTTGGCCCTGCCTTCCTGCTGAACAGCACCGGACACAGACAGACTGGCGAGCCTCTCCAGGCCTCAGTTTCTCAATGGTAAGGTGAAAGGAGGCATTACATCTTTTTAAAGATCCCTTTTAGCTCCAATATTCTACTTCACATATAACTCCATTCTACAAACACTTATCTCGAACTATTTCAGAGCAATGGTCCTCAATCATTTTGTTTTTCTATCCCATCATATCTGAAGGGACATATCCCTGTGAAACAGTGATTCCCAACCTATAGGGAGGAAAGTGACATTTTATGGTGTGGGCCTATTTGAATTTCCGGGTAATATGTGTGGTGTGAAAAGATTTCCCAGATGACTCTCACCTGTTTCATACCTACTCTCGAAAGTCTCTGAGGTAACACAAAATGACAGACCAATAAATTCTAGTCAACAGACCAGAGATTTTACTGTTTGATAAAATGAATGCAGTAGAACTTATACATTCAACAGAAGCTTAAAAGAAATAGCTGAAAAATAATCTAAGCCAAAACTTTAACAAGTATACCACTCTGGCAGAGTCATTGTCGGAATATGGATCTTAGAAATGCCATCACGAAATTTCCTGTTCTCCAAGGGACTTGGGTACTTTTACACACATGAGCTTCTGAAACTGGTAATCTATCATGTTTTGACAATAATTTAGAAGGCAGTACTTCAAGGCATTTCCCACATCACCAGGAGATTTCTATATCTACAAGAGATTATTGTCAATATCCCTTAGTGAAAAATCCTGTAATGCTCTAATTAGTTTACCGCAGATTCTTCTGAGATATAATAATAACAATAATAATGCCCAGCATTTGTTTAATTCTTTCATTTTTCAAAATGTTTTCTACCTGTCATTGCATTATCCTCACATGTACCGGTAGGAAAGCAGTGCAGGTGTCCTGAACTTAATGTTTTTCCTGCAAGTTCACTCATTTACCCAGTCCATGCACACTTTAATCCAGAGCCCACTGCATGTAGGGGACTTGGTGGGATGAAATGCTGAATAAGACACGGTTGATGCCCTTGGGAGCTCAGAATCTGTAAGGAGAGGCAGACATTTAAGCAGATAATCTGTATTGTCTTTCCTTCCTCACAATGACCTGTGCATCTACCCTTTACCTGGCCTATATCTGGTTCCAAGAGTGGAATCATTCAGTCCTTAGTACACCAGCAAATATCCCTTCATTCATATACCATCCCATGAGGAAAAATAATTGCTTTTCTTAACTTTTTACCTTTAGTTCTTCCCCAAAGAGGCCACAAATTCCAGCAACACAAGAAACATGTGGTTCACTGTTTAGCAAAGCCACTTCTTATGGGCACTGACGTACCTTTTACCAGGTAGTGGGTCCATGTCTTAGAAGAACCTCTTCAGTTTAGAAGCTCAGTTAGTGAAATGTAAGAAGTTTTAATCTTCAAAGGAAGCCAGCAGTATGCTGGAACTAGTGTTTACTGGCTCTACAGAGCCAAATCTATACATATCTTCCCAACTCAATGTTCAGTGATGTCAGATGAGTAGCTTGAAATTGTCCATGGCAGGAGTAGTTTCACCTAGGAAAGTGGCAAACCCTACAAATCAGAACTTTTTTCCTCCTAGAGAGCCAGTTGTTAAACATTTAATGGCATACTAGCCTTCCTTCACCTGAGACTTGATTAGCTTGATGGATTTACTATTCTGTATATGATATGCATAACAACTTCTTAATTTGAGTTTGAATATAATTATACAGACCGTATTAATTTCTCTTCCCCTTCCCCACAAACATGGGTTTAAAACTCCCTTAATTGGGCATGTAAATTTATGCAAAATAGAGAACAATTCAGGTTTTATGCTGAGAACCCTGGAACATTAATAACACTGTAATCTTGATCACACAGCTACCAAACCTTATGCTCATTCAAAACCACCCTCCCACATTGCTGCCTACGGAAAACACTCTGCTGAAATGAACTTTTCTTCTATGATTGATAATACATTATCTTCTGTCTTGTTGAATAAAAGATAAAATCAAAACAGAAATATGCAAATGTCTTCATCTTAAAGATTTTGTAAATCATCCATTTGGACACCCAATTCTTTTCTTCAATGCATGTCCCCAACCAGATCACTTCTTCGGAAGGTTGTTCCTGTCCGTGTCAATGGTCTCACTGTTTTCCCAGCAACAGTGTGGGAAACTTCAATGCCATCTCAGTGCTCACTACAGTGGTAGGCCCACAGAAAATGTTCAATAGATATATGCCCAATAGATCAATTTCCGAAAACCTCTTCTTATAATTCATGCAATAAATTGGGAAGTCTGTAGATTTTTCTGTTGAAATGCTTACCTTTCACTTCTAAAACTAACCTAAGCCCTCATCACCACAGCTTTTCGCAGCCACTTGTATTTTGCTTTCCTCTCTCCACTTTTAAGCATCTATACGCAGGCTTTAACTGAGTGTATGTTGTATGGCTTAGGACTGACACAACAGATATTCTGCTATCAAGGTAGGAGAGACACAAATAGTTGCAAAATACTGTTTCTGCGGTATGACCAGAGCAGTAACCACAGCAAACATAGAATGCTATAAAAGCAGAGAGGAGAGGGATTGGGACTATTTCAGGTGGTGGAGAGTCTTGAACTATGTTTTGTAGTATGCCTAGAACTTTGTAACGGAACAAAGAGGAGAAATAATGGCCTAGTGGGAGTGGAAATAATGTGGTGCATTTGGTCCTGAGCAAAAGCAGAGCCAGGAGGAGGATTCAGATTCCTTGGGTTGAATTCTGGCTTTGTCACTCTCTGAGTGACCTCAGGAAAATTACCTATACTCGTTGACCCATAGTCACCTCATCTGTAAAAGAGGACCAGATAGCTTATTAGATTGTGAGGAGGATTAACAGTGCTAATGAATATAAATTTCTTAGGCTACAGCCTCCCACACATTAAATGCTCAATAAATGCTAGATTTTCTTCCTACTAGTCCAGGTAAAGGGACCAGCCTTCACAAAATTATGGAGGTAAGAGATAAGCATGGTCTGCTTTGGGAAGGTCAAGCTTATGTCATAGCAGAAACACGGGGTATTGGTTGGGGAATGGTGAAAGACGAGGCTGGAATGGCAGGTGGGAACAAGGACCTGGAGGTCCTTATATGTCAAGTTCAATTCTCTGGGCTTTAACCTGGAGGCGATAAGGAGTCACTGAAGGATTTCAAGGGGAAGAGGGACCTATTCTGCTTCCTGCTGCTAAGCTGAACATTGCTTTTATTGTCACTCTCCTGCCAAGTACTATCAAAGAGGAACATAGCCAATGTTTGTCCCAGATGGAAAGACACATTTTATTCAGGCTACTGCAGTAGAGGAGAGAGACAGCAGATGAACTCAACTCCACCGAAACAACAGAAAGGAGACTTTTTAAACAAACACTAGTATGATAGAGAAAAAGTACTGAAGTTTCTTGATGAGTGGTGCTGCTGGCCAGTGTGATTAGGCCATCTGTGTTTGTTAACTGGCATTTACTGAAGTTAGGTTTCTACCCTGCCACAAAGACTGAGCTGCAGGGGCCCTGTCCTTCTTGATGATTACATCTCAAAGGGACAGAGAAAGGATTTGTGATTGCAAGCTTTCTAAAGTAAATGCTCTAAGAGAAAGATGCCAGAGACCTATAGTCAGGTTTAGGCTGAGAAAAACAGTAAATTCTTTTGGCAGTGTTGCCTTTTCCCAGGCAGGCATTCTAAGGGGGCTAAGGTCACCCCCAGGACATGGCCTTGGGATGATAGAAGCAAGGCTAGATCTTGTTTAAGGCTCTTAGTGTGTGTGTTGTGGGGGGCGGTGCAGAAAAAATTTGTTCCAAGAGTTCGTAGTTTTCATAGGCCAAGCTTGAAGATTAGATGAGAAGACAGCTCAGAGGAATCTTCCCAAAGTTTGGTGAAGGACAGAATCTTTATTGATACTTTCCAGTAGCTCTCTTCTCTACTGCATGGCATCTATCGGCTCCTTGCTTAACTTTCTAGACCTTTCATAATTTGGTCCTCTCTATTTGGGAACCCTCTTTATTAATAGTTTTGGCCTCTGGACTCTTGTTTCTGTTATTTCCTTCCTCCTCTGCTCCTTGCATCATGTTCGCCCTTCCAGCTTCACTCAGGGAAGACCCTATATCTGCAAGGGCTTATGTGATAACTCTAGGCCATTTTCTCTGAACTACGGAGCTCAGTCTTCTTGCCACACAAATTAGCACTTAATTATCTCGCACACTGTGTTTGGAACAAATGAAATTGTGGAAAGTATACTGGGCTTGGAGGTCAGAGGGGTTTGAATTTCCATTCTTCCACTGAACAGCTGTCTGAATATAAGAAAGTCACATCTCTGAGCTTTGATTTCTTTATCTATAACATGGTGATGAGTCTCATCCCAAAGTGTTGTTATAATTAAATTAGATAATATAATGTTTTTGAAAGTTCCCAACACAGTACATGGCCCAAAGTTCATGTACAATGGATGTTTATTGAAATATTTTATCATTTTTTGTATATTAATGTTATTTGCCTGATTGGATTTTAAGGTTTTTCAGAGCCAAGGACATGGCTTAAATTTTTCTCTTTTATAATCTCTACCAGAGTGTTGACAGTATAGTAGCCACTCGGTAAACACTGGCTGAAGGAATTGATTAATTGTATTCTTAGAGGGAAGGAGCTGAGTGTGTTGTACATTCTATGAGGAGTTTAACAGGTGCTCATAAGGATATGACTCCTCTAGATACCTACAAAGTAGAGGCTGAAGTGATATAGGTTTAGGAAGCACTGGTTTAGATTAATAGACTTTCTGATCTCCAAAGTCTCTCCAACACTAGGATATTCTAAGCAGAAGTCTTAAAGAAAACTAGGAAATAGATATAATTACAGGCAACTCTGAAAAAAAACTGGCTGAATGTCAGGCCCAGCATAAAAAAAAATTGCACTCAGAGCTGGAATTCCTCATGCCCTCACTCCCTTCTTGCTGGGTAGGCTATCTCAGAGTAATTAGCTTCTAAACATCCTCATGTAATAAATGAGTAGAACAGCAGCCTCAGAGAGTGATTTATTATTCATCATGAATAGCAAGTGAATGAAATAATTTAACATCCACTAATCTCTAAAAGGGACCTACTCATTTTTAATCATCTCGTATGACATGTGATCACTCATTCACATCCATCCCCCTGAGCTCATCCTACTGCAAGGAAGGCATAGTGGGCAGCAGAACACTATTTATGTACTTATGTGACATGAGTGTATCATTAGGTGGATATTATGGCCCATGGGATTGGGACCATGTTTTTGTGCTGTGTGACAACTTGACACAATCCATACACATGTCACCTTTTGCATCCCATTAGTATCAAGGGAATCCACAAATGCTAATATGGCACAGTGATAATTATACGACTCACAGTTCTGAGGCCAGGATGAGAAATGGCAACCGTGTTGACGGTTTCAGATTGTGGTGGGTTTGCCACATAAGAGAGAATGCTAAGGGGACTGTAACCTGATAATAATCTTTGACTGTCATGAGACAAAGTCTAACTGAAGCATTTCCTATTCTAATTATAATTGCCTGGTGAATAATGTAGTATTTATTTTTGAGTCACAGGAGAATGTAGAATCAGTGTCTTAATATCTGGCATATTTGAAAGATTTCCTTTATCTAGCCACATAATTTATATTTCTAAAAAATCTAAGAACTGCAAAGCCAAGTTTTTCTATGAATATAAATTCACACATTTCTAAAAGGGCAGAGGAGAAAATAAAATTGACCAAGAGGCCAGTTAATCTACTTTGGCTCTAGTACAAAAATTAGCAATAATTGTTACTTAATAGTGCCTAGTATTTTTTAACTGCCTGCATGATACCAAGCACCATTTACACATTATCTTATTTAATTCTCACCACAATCCTGTGGGGTGGGCAATATTATTCCTGTTTACATATGCATTCACTTTGGATACATCGATGTTGACAAAACAGTTTAAGGAACAAAAATTTGAATTCGGTCACATAGATTATTTTGAAAATAGTAAGTTCAAAATTACCCCATTCTTCTTTTTTTAGATATCAAAAATTATTTAAGATATTTTTAAGAAATAGAAAATATATTAGTGTTTTTTTTGGATATAATATCAGTGGTATCATTATTTTGTTGGAATTATTATTTATATTATTATTCTATTGTTATTTCTACTATTACATTATTTTTAGTGCCTTTATTATTTCTAGCATGATCTCCCAGAAAAGGAATATTTCTCTTTTGTGCCAAGGTTCAATAGATCAATGTATATGAATGTGTACATAAATCACCTAGGGGAGAGATTTTGTTAATATGCAGATTCTGATTCAGCAGGTGGCAGGAGTGCAGTATGAGATTCTGCACTTCTACTAAGCTCTGCAGGTCCAGAGACTACAGATGGGTGGAGACATAAAGAGAGACAGATTGAATATAAACCCGGTATGGAGCAGCCATCATTCTGGTTCTGACGTTAAAGGAGCCACAGCTTATTTTTCTTTTCTTGGGGTGGTTAAATACTTTCTTTACTCTTCATGAGTCCTGTAAACCAGAGTGGAGTCAATATTTTTTCTTATTACTCTTCAGACATTTCACATTTCATCCAAGTTGCCTTTGGTCTCTCATCTTAGAGCATTCCTGATAGGCCATCCTGGTTTTCATTTGGTTTTAAGTTATAGTAAAAGAGTGATCCACACTCTTCTAAATGTCCAGAAAGTACAAGCAGGTACAATTAATTTGAAATAAAAGAAGGCCAGGAAATAGAATGTACAGGACAGGAAAGATCAGTCCGGATGGATTTTACCAAGCCATTGGATTGGCAGTTTGACAGGGGAGCAGTGAGGATTTTAGACTGTGTATCATTTAGAGTGTTTGGAGGATATTATTTGTGTGAAAGACACTAACCTATATAAGCTCATGTGGTTCACAGGACTCATTCTGTCTTTGACTTGAAAGCTTGCCTTTAACATAATGAAGGCTTTATATGCGTCAGAATGTGAAGCAAATGTCAGGTAGGAAAACATTTTTATCCATATAGGTGACTGCCAAGAACCGAGGGCCCTTAATATGCCTCCTTCACATGAAAGACTTGCCTCGGTATTTTACCAGAATTTTTCGGGACGTACAGCCAGTAGAGGAGTGCTGGTCTCACCAAACCTCATGTGAAGCCAAAAGCTTATTGAAAACCAGGCAGGCCTATGGAGGGAGCAAGTGGTAGCAAGAGAGAGGAAGCTCCAGGGTCAAGTTGTACTGGGTTTGGATGATGGTTCTTCTTCTATTTGGCCATGAGATCTTGGAGAAACACCATCACTGAGCCTCTGTATCCTCCTGTTCAAAACAGAAACAATAACTGCTACCTGGTAAGGTTAGTGTAAGGGTAATGCTGTCACCAGTGTTAAAGACCTCGCCCCAAGTAAATGCTCTATTAATTGTAGTCTCCTTTTCCCCTTTGCATGTGCCAAATATGTGAGCATTTCAGACATAACTGCAAGTCACACTTTTCCTGGCCAACCATGGCTGATTTATGAGAGAAGATATTGATACGCTTCGTTAATGATGTTTAAACAACATGCTCTCATCCTCTGGTAATATCAACGTCAATAAAAACCAGTTTAGGAAAGGAAAACTGAAACTCAATCGCAGTCTGTTTTGAAAATAGAAAAGCT
>RJWJ010031998.1:0-18821 GCA_004363605.1 Indri indri
GACCGAGGGTGGCCCCAGACTTCCCACTATCGCACTTCCTTTGTGTTCCTTGCAGAGACACACGGAGGACTATGGAAACCAGCTGTGGAGGCTGTTCCAGAGATTTTTGACCCAGAACTCAACTTTGGGGTAAAACTTCCAAGGACATTGGAAACGTCTCTCTTTCCCTGCTAATATGTGCACAGAAAATGCAATTTCCCATCTTAATGGGAGAGACTTGGGCTATTTTCTCAAGGTCTTACTGGTGATCATTAGGAAAAAAAAAACCTTCTCTTGGTTATGTGATCGTGTGTTCACCTTGTGAGATAGCAGCGTATTATTAGCCACTAGCTCCTTAGCAGTCCGCAGCAGGACAATCCGACCTTTGTACTCACAGTTTGTTCTTCCCAAGCCCTCTTAGCCCATCACCTCATTTTGCCGGCTCAACAGCCCTGCAAGGGAAGGCAGGGACTGTTTCCCCACTTCCCAGATGGGAAAAGGTCGTCCAGCGTTGATAGGAGGAACTAGATGCCCCAGTTCATTTTTTTTTCTTTTAAACCACGTGCTGTTTTGATTGTTACGTATCCATGCTTCCCTCCGTGCCAACCCATTAAGACCTATTAATGAGGGGGAAAAAAGTGTGTTCTGCAAGAAAATTTGTGTCTTAAAAATACTAACTCATTTCCAGTCACTAAATTCTCCATGTCCATCAATTTTCTATTGTGTGCCTATGGCTCTGCTAAGCAGAATGACAGGCAAAAAAAAAAAAAAAAGTACCCAAGACAACCTTCCTATCCACAAGTAGCTTATTGTGGTTGGCAGAATTCTAAGATGACCTCCAATGCCCCAGACCTGTGTGTAATCCTTTCCCCTCGAGTGTGAGCAGGACCTTAATTTGCTTCCAACCAATAGTACGTGGCGAAGGTGATGGGGTATAGCTCCCGTGACTATGCTATGTTATAAGGCAAAGGTGAAGGGATTTTGCAGCTGTAATTAAGATTTCTAATGAGTTGACTGTAAGTTAATCAAAAGAGAGTTTATTGTGGGTGGGACAGACACTCAAAGCAGATTCTCTCTCTCCCTTGTTGACCTTGAAAAAGCAAGCTGCAGTGAGACCTATAGATTCCAGGAAATGAATTCTACCTTGTGAGCTTGGAAGAGGACCCTAAGCCTCAGATAAGACGCCAGCCCCAGCTGACAAGGTCGATTGAGTCTTGTGAGAGACCCCGAGCAGGGGACCCAGCTAACTTAACACTTATGACTTAGGAAGGAATAGCCATGCAACCTAATTTAGCAAGTGTCTGTAAGAATCTAAGATTTGTAAAAAAAAAAAAAAAATGAAAAAAAATTTAGCTTCGTGGAGTATTACATAAAAAAGATGGAAAGGTGATATGTCACACTAATAACTATGCCATAGTAATAAAACCAGTCCTGCCACTTAGAAACAATAGTGACGGCTATGCTTTCTTCCTCTTTCTTTGCTTGTCACACACACAGTTGCTTAACCAACTGCTAATAGGAAGGTCCTCTTGCTAACATCAGCAGTCACATTTAGACACATCAGATAGCTATTCCAAGAAGGCATTTTTAATTTCTTTCACAGTTAGAGCTGTTACCTTGGACAGGAAGAGGTAGGTTCTGTGCAAAGCCACAGGAAAAGCTTTCTCTAGAACACTGGAATTCAAGAGGTACCCATGCTCTTTCTAAGCACATAGGCTCTCCAAAGCAGTGCTGAAAACAGCTCCTGGCACTTAGTGGGAACACAGCAAGCACATAGTAGGCACTTAGCAAATATCAGATATACGAAAGTGGCATCGGCTCTTGAAAATACTCTTTGCTTTAAAATGTCAGATGAAATGGTCAGTCTTAAATATTTATTAGTGGATTTGACCTGAAAGCTTAAATGCTAGTGATCCTTTCTAACATTAACTTTATTAACAAAGGTGTGAGATTTTCTTGTAGCTGTTGTGATAGCTGGCCAACAGGATGAGGCGGGGGAAGGACAGGAGAGAGCTCATTTGGGACAACACAAAAGCCCTGGCCAGGAAGACAGTGTCTCAGGCCTGCTCTGAAGACGTTACAATACACGTGGGAAGACAAGGCAGGTAAAATAATGTAGCACACAATGGAGCTCACGGGTAGAGAAGAACGGGGAACGTGTGTTTCTGCGGGTACCCCTCAGGGAGCCCATTTTGACAGCAAATTCAGGAATACTGTGATCGAAACAGGAGGGTGGTAGGAAGACTACAGGGCAAGGCCTGGGCCGTGGCTGTGTGGCGCCCTCACAGGACTGCTAAAAACAGACCCCGCCACTACTAGCTGTGTCAACTTGGCCAGGTCACTTAACCCATCCATGTCTTGGTTCTGTCAGGTGAAAAACAGGAGTAGTTCTAGCACCTGCCTTTCGGGTTACTTCGAGGATTCAACGAGATAACACACATGGCATGCCGGGAGGTGAAGGGTGCGCGGTGAATATTTATAATTATTATTCACAGAGATAAAGGACAAAAAGCTCAATGACATGAGTGACCAGCCGGATGTTACACCCTCTGGGGAATGCTTCACAACCTGACTCTTATTCTGGAATATTCTATGTGCATCCTTGGGACTGCACGCACATCAGCACCAACTAACTAATTTTAACAGGGAGAGCTTACAGACTGGAGCACTGGGTGGGGACAGCCCCCATGCTGTGGATGAGCCACTGGGCTGCTGTCACTGTAGCCACGGCAGCGGAGGCAGCCGGGCCTTTTCCACTCCTACCTTCCCCGCTGTCAGCCCTGCTCCCAGGCTCCATCTGCACCCTCTGGCTGCCCCACAGTGGCCTTCTGTGCCCCTTTTTGTTCAGTGCTTCCTCGGTGGCTAGGACTCACCCTGATTTGAAAGCTCCTGACCTGTTCTCGGCAGCCTTAAGCTCAGAAGTCACAGCAGGGCCAGGCTCGATGGCCAATAGGGTACTGTGCTTAGCGGGGGAATCAAGAGGTGGCGTCCTCCGAACAGAGAAAGGAAAAAGGCCCTTGAGCCAACCTGAATTTAAAATCCAGAAATTGTGGTCACCGGGAGGAAAACAACAGTAACAAGCTGGCCGGGAGGATGGACGGGGTGGGAGCGAGTGCCGTTGGCCACGCACATGTGGTGTCTGAGCCGGACCAAGACCTTCGAGGGAGGGGAGAAAATCCTTTTTGGCTGACTCTCCTGACTCTGTGTTTCCTACAATTCTACAACAAAGATCCAGGAACATGAGAAAAGGAAACTGAGAAAATGTGTCCTGTGATCCAAATTTAAGCCAAGAACAGGACAGACGATGTGAGCCAAATAGAAATGAGGCCAAGAGCGCTTTCTTGGGGCCCCAGCTTTTTTTTTTTTTTTTCAAATGCCCAAACCTGTTTAACTGCTTAGTGTGAACTCCAGTTCTGGGATACGGTTCACTATGGGAGAAGAAATTTAATTAGCCCTGGTGACCTTACCTTCTTTCTTAGGTCAGTATAGCCAAATGGCACATAAATAGTGATTGCTACCACCAACTGATTCCTGAAAGGAGAGAGAGACAGAGAGAGAGAGACAAAGGGAGAGACAGAGAGAGAAACAGAGACAGAAAGATGGGGAGGGAGTGACACACTTTAATTAAGAATTATACGGAGAAGTCATCCTACATCAGCTGCAGAAAGCAACAGTCACTTCTCATTGCCCGCCCTGATAAATTTCCGGATTATGTTATGTATGTGCATCGACTACTTTGACCCAAACTCTCTGCATCCTGTTTACAGTAATGTAAGTGATCAAATTTCTATAATTAGGACCTGAAAGATAGTAATTAATCACAACCTGCATTCCTATCTTGCTTTAGAGTTCCCAAAGCAGTTGCGTAATTATCATTACGTTCGGTTCCTCATGACTGTACTGGGAGAGAAGTGTTCCTTTCCCCATGTTAGAAGTGAGGACACAAAGTTACAAGTGTCCAAGCCAGAACTTCATGCCAAATCCCATGACCTTTCTGCTGTACTCGGCTCCACCACACCCTGGGAGGATGGTGACCTGCAAACATTGCCTTTCTCCCAATGCAGAGGGAAACTGAGGCATGAGCTGGAGTAACAACTTGATGGAATAGCACAACTGAGACTATTAGCGCTTAGTTAGAACACCTCTGAGTTTCAATTTACCAAAATCGACGCTATTATCTAAGACAAAAAAGACCTCCGGAAAAGAGGGGTGGAGAAGTGACCTTACAGTTATCATGAGAAAGGCTGTGTGTCAAGACAGCGTACCACCTAGTGGGAATTGGGAGGATTTAGCTGTACTTTTTGTCTCCTATGCGCTAATATGATTATCTCATATTAGCTGTTATGTTTGTGCTGTGAATAATGTCATTCCAGGGCTTCTGGGGAAGAGGAGTCGAGCTCCAGGCCCTTCGAAAACAACCCTGGGCAGAGTCTGAGTAATCTGGTAGATCTGAATCACCAGAAAAAGACAAGTCTCAATTCGAAATCAGAAGACACATGATGCAAACCTTTGTAAGGCCTGGAAAGGAGGGAAGCACAGGCAGAACCGGGATCCGAGGGGGAGGACTGGCTGTCTCTGTCCTGCCCGCTCTCCCTTTGACCTGCTTGGCATGCTCTTCTGGGCCCACCCTATGCTTCCAAAATTGCCCGAGTGATTGACAGTCTGCTAGACTGTGAGCCAGAACCCAGGACTTCATGGTAAGCACGCCTCCTAACAGGAGTACGGTCTCAGGCACAGAAAGGGCAGTTCTGCTCGAGAGTTCCTTTCTGATCTGAGCAGAATCCTTCAGCAAGGCCAAAGCCCCAATGGCTGGACATGCACAGGGCGCATATGTTTTTCCCCTTCCAAGCTCTTTTGTTGCGTTTTATTGTTTTTCCTACCTAGATATTAGGCTGTCTCCATGATGCGAAACATCCTTCCTTTCTAGAATTTCCAGGAAGCATTGTTGCCTCCCACATGTTAGATTGAATGCAATTCAAACCAAAGTTTGAGGCTATTTCTCCTAATTCAGGAAAAGTTGTGAGCTTGGCAACCCAAATGGAAAAACACACACACACAAAAAAATGGTAGTGGATTTTTTGGGTGTTTTTCTCATTTTGGTTGTGTGTATGTTTCATAAAGTGTATAGGAGAATTAAGCTCAAAAAGCAACTGCTTGGAGAGATAGAAACTCTTGTAATTCATGTTGTGCATAATGGATTTGGCAGGCCCAAGCACAGAAATTTCCAGAAGTGTTTGCGTGGCAGCAGTTCTTAGCCAATTCACATTTTTTAGCTGTCCTGGCCAGCTGCCCAGCCTGCAGAAAAAGTCTTGTATCTCCGCAAGTTTGGCTGGCCTCACTGATGAGTTTCCAAACTGCATGGCAACATTGGATGAGCTTATTTTCAAGTGCCAAAAAAACTCCTGCTACTTATATTGTTACTAAATACCAGATGTGCTTAATAAAGAACGAGCGGAGCCAAACCTAGGGTAATCAAATAACCTATCATTAACATTTTCTAAAAACAAAAAATGCAATTGGAACACCAGATTACTGTTTTTCTTTGTTTGCTTTACGCCCTATTACCGGAACCCCTAGGGTGAGGCGAACAGGACACAGGCGGGGAGGCCGGCTCTGAAGACACTGTTTACAATCACACCCCTGCACATCTGAAATATGTGTGAGAAAGTCAAGGCCTGCACAGATTTCCTCTGGGCTCGGCACCCGCTCCCCTCCCGCCCTCCACAGTAGGGACACTGCAGGCGGAGGCTCTCATGGGGCTGCACAGCCCTGAAAGGCTGAGAAGCACTGGAATCCGACCTTGAAGGAGAGAAATGCAGAAGGAGACAGGAGGGTTAGCTGTGGGGACTTGGTAAATCAGAGAACAGGCAAGAGTTGAAGCTGCTGCTGCTGCTGCTGGGAAAATGCATCGAGATTCTGAAAAGCTCGAAGAGACAAGAGGCTGCTGCGTGGCTTTGTTAGAGGCCCCAGCTGGGCTTTGCTTGGTAGATCTTGAAGTATTTAATGCACCAATCTCCAATTCCATGTATTCCCCTCCTTGCTGTGATTATTTATTTATTTTTGTAAATGTTCTGGGAATGCAATGGTATAAAACGTAGCTGGCAGATTCTCTCCCCTTGCTCCCTTCAAGGTCATTCTTGCCATTTGGGACCCACACCCCCATTCCCCAGGGACTTGCTTCTCCAAATCCTCTATGCCTCCCACCTCTCGAGCCCCTTCTCCCCCACACACTCACAGCCCGAGGATGAAAACAACGTCTTTCTTTCCCCAAGGTTGGCGGGTGACCCTGGCAGATAGTGAGCATGTGTGTCAGGGGTGATTGGAGAGAGAGAGATGGCACATTGCAAAACGAAATGTCACAGCCAGAGATGGAGGCCTGCAATCAGACATCTGAGAGTCGGTAACTCTTCCGAAACTATTTATCTGCTTTAAGACAACTACGGGTAAATGAAGGAATAATGACTCAACACTTGGAGAGTTGTTTTAAGAAACCTGCTACTAAAAATGTGTTATAACCCAACTGTGCCTTCGACGCCATTGCGGCAAGCCAAACTCGGAGTGAGAAGATGCATAGTGTTTCTCCGTTGCGTGGAGCCACCAGGGTGGGGGATAAACCATGAGCTTGGTCTAATTAGCAATGAAATGCTTTGAAATTGGTTGACTTAAGCAGATGTGAATAGTAAAATAATGTGGAGCTGATGTCTCCCATACCTTTTGAACTTTCCGCCTAACCATAGTCACATGTGTTTTACACATCTGATGCATTTCTGAAAAGTCCGGTGTAAAGCCACGTGCAAAACGGAATTATGTTTTAAATGTTCTAGAGATGCTCCTGACATAGAGGAATGAAGAAACCATGGAGAAAGTCAGTACCCACCCCTGATTCCCCTCTGTTCAGGTTGGACGCTCACCCCTCCACGTGCAAGGCCAAGCCTTGGAGCAGGTCAGCAGCCACTGCCCCTCACTTTCACTGCTGGGCCACTCAGAGGAAAGGGCTGGTCCCCCAGAAGGGTCAAGGCAGGGCTGTTTTGTTCTCCAGCAGCAAAGCAGAGAATGCTGGAGGAAACCACCCAAGCGACAAGCTCTGCAGAGGGCAACTGAAGCCTGAGTCTAAAAACAAAAGTGGAGGCGCCCATCTCCTTGGAGCTGTTTATATTGCATAACTCAAATAAACACACAGCACAGGAACAGTTCCCTTGGCAAGGGCCAGGACCACAAGAGGCAGACAAAGGGCGTCTCCTTCAGCCACCCTGGTCAGAAATGGCTTTTTAAAAACAACAATAATAATAATACTCGGTGATGCAAGTACCATTCAGCAGGATATCCTGAATAAATTAAACAGGAGTGATTCTAATTAGGAGTTGTAAGGTCCCTTTATTTTCTCTAGCTAAGGAAGTAAATCCTAATCAGAGCACCCTAAAAGAACAAAATTGCCACCAGAAGGGCTATTGTCCTTTGCAAAGTAGGGAAGTGAAGTACTTCCAGTGGATTTTCTCGACACTGGAAGCTGCTGTGAAGTCAGGCCAGGGTGCAGTGGCAATGGAGAGGCGGCTGACTTTCTGTGACTTCAGCCCCTTCTCGGCCCAGGGCCACGCCGGGGGCCCCCAGCCTTGCAGGGAGCATCAGGCTGTTTACATGGAGTCTAGGTGAAGGATTAAATGAGTGCAGGGCCACAGGCTGAAAGTCTGAACAAAATCGGAGTCCTGAAATTGAGAGCAGACGAGAACCTATTGAAACCTTTTTCATCAGTACCCTGCAGTCTCCGGGGACAGCAACCCCTATCATATGCCAGGGGACAAGAATAGAAATAAAAATTGAGAACACAACCCTTAGCACGGGCTGATGGTACTAGCTGCCAACAGTTGCCCCATTAATAGGCTATGGGGACATGCTAGGGAACATTTTCACTACGAGGCTTGTGTTTAAAAATACATCTTTCTTCAAAGCCAGCCCGGGGAGTAGATGGGAGGAAGAAGCCTTCTTTCTCCATGCTGACTGGGCGCTAACTCATTCTGTGATTTGCTGCAGATCACTGACCCCTCTGCGCCTGCATGTGCCATGTGAGAGTGACTGAGACCCTGTCCTTAGCAAGTTAATGTCTTAGACAATTCCTCGATGAAAGCCACGCTCTGGAATCATCCCCTCCCCCAGTGTGTTTGCTGGGTTCCCAGGGGGCCAAGGATGAAAGACAACAGGGGCTAAGGGTAATGCTTTACTGCCAAGGGCTCTGACCCTTCTCACTCCATGGATGTGTCCCTGAAGACATTTGTCTCTTGGTTTCCTTATTCTCAAAAGGAAGACAATGCCTCTCCATCCTCTGAGAATGTTCGGGAGTAATACCTAACAGAAGTCGCTTAAAAGGATTTGGCAAATCAAGTTTAGGTTCAAGTGCTGAATGATTCCCTCCCTCCAACTACCCTGCCTAATGCATTACCTATGCACTCCCCTTTAAAATGCTCTGTTGACAGACTGCCCTGTGGGGTGTGGAGCTGGTCTGGACAGAAGAAGTCCCAGGCTCCTCCGGAGAAGTTTGCTTTGCAGGCACCACTGAACTCCTTACGTGTCCAAGCATATGTTCTGGGTAGAAAACAACAGGTGCTGAGCTGGAAGACTGAGGTTGCCAGGATCCACCTGTGGGCACCCGGGGTTTGGCACCCCTTCTCCAGGGGGAAACGAAAGTGAACCGATCAACATGGCAGGGGGAGGTCAACTTCAAGTCTGCTGCAGTGAAACCCTGGGGACTTCCCTCTTAAAAAACAACTGGGACAGTGTGACAGCTGTTTAAGGATGCCAAAGAAAAGGGTCCCAGGGGAAACGTCCCTAGGGACTGCTCTGCTTACAAGAGTCTGTTCTGAGTGACACAAAAGATAGAAGGTGGGGACGGGGCAAGCCAGACCCAGGTGAATGCTCTAATTAGCGACTTGACACAGACATAAGGTCTAGCGGTGACAATGACAATGATAGTAATAATGGCAATGATTATCACTGTTGTCATTGGGGTCTCCTAAACAGCAGACTGCCCTTAAGCTGCGATCCCTCTAAGAACCTCTGCTGTGACAAGTGTACCACGTTGCAATCCTCATGCAGCCCCCTCAGTTGTTCCATTGGACATCTTTATAAACAAAAACACAAATAAGGTTTTATGGTTGCCAGAGAAATATTCGAAACTGCTTTAAAATCTGGTTTCATTATGTGAGTTGTCATTACTCATGGCAAATGGGTGGTGGGACATCACAACGACAGGAAAGATGGGCACAGAAATCTCCGCCTGGAGATGTGACGTGCTGGAGGTGAAGACAGATTGCATCTGCGCTGCGGGCGCTGCCTCCGAAACAGGCTGGGAAAATTCCTTTTATGGAATTCACTGGACTTAGAACCCAAAGACCTGGATTTCATTCTCGGCTTAACCACTTCTCACAGCGTTAACTGGATCATGTTAGTTAACCTTTCTAGGACTTAACGGCCTCCCGTCTAAACTAGAGCTAGGGATACCCACCTGTCGGGGCGGTGAGGACAGTCCAAGGAGGCACCTCACCCCCAGTAGCATGATAAACGTTAGCTAAAACAGGAAAGTCTGAATCTCTATGGCCTCTCACCTCCCAGAGCATTAACCCTCACTGTCAGGTGGCAGGTGGGGTGTCCCAGAGACCACCTAACTTCCCCCCCAGAGCGCAGGCACAGACATAGGAAAGCAGCCTGCCCACCTCCCTGAGAGCTGGCAACAGAGCGGGGGAACAGGGCATGCACACAGCCCCTCCGACCCGGAGCGCGCGCTACCCGGCTCTTAGGGCCTCTTCAGCAGCTCACACCAGTTGACAGATTTGGTGCCATTTTCTCCTGGGCCTCAGTGGCTCCCCAGCTTCCAAGGGCTACTCCCTCTTCACGCCCCTGGGGTACCACCCAGGGAACGGAAGGCCCAGAAAGAGCGTGAACAGGAAGTAAAAAGGGCACCAGGGAGAAGAAGGCTCGTTATATTCTTTCTAGATGAATCTCCAAGCTGCAGCAGCCCCGGGCGAGTCCCAGGCCTGCAGCAAACCTGTCCGCTTTGGGGCTGTCTGAACATGCTGTTTGGAAAGTGAAGATCTTCAGTGTAAACTTTGTTCTCCCTTCCCTTTCTTCGGGGATTCACAGATGGAGCTCTTTGCGCTCCTTCCTCTCCAAGTCTCTTTGGTGCTGAAATCTGAGGTCACACACCCCGGAACACGGCATCCCTGTCAGAACAAGCCCGCGAGGGGGCCGTCCTATCGGAGAGAGCAGCGCAGCGGGCCGCGCTGGCACCCGAGTTCGCCGCCGCGTAGGTGTCTCAGTGGCACTATTTTTGGCAGATTTTTTTTTTCTTTTATCCTTGCTCTTTAGCACAAGCCCGTCGGGCAAATGACAGCGGAATGGCAAGCTTGAATGGACTTGTTTGACAGGCCAACTTTCATCCCGGGCGCTGCTGCTGACTTTTAAAAAGCAACTCTGAAAGGAGAAGAGTCATTTCACACTAATTCTTTGCTGTAATTTGCTTTTGAGTTGAAAATGTCGTGTTTCAATCACCCCGGCTGCGCGGCGTAAGGGAGAAGATGGGACACGTGTGTGCTTAATGTGTTTGTGATAGACACACACAAAGGCACCACTTTGCTCTGCAGCAACAACCCTGGAAACGCTGATCAACACTTCAAGGGATTCTCTCCCAGGTACAAACAAGTGCATTCAAAGGAATTCATAATAAATCGCCAGCTTTGGCAGAAATAGAGAGCTGCTTTTAACATAAAACCTCACATTTGACATCTCCATCGTGCAAGCATTTATTAGAATATCTTTATCCCCCAGGCTGCAGTAAGTGAAGGAAGTGGGGTGATTTCAGGCAAACCCAAAAAGCAGGAGGGTCTGAAACCCGGATGGACCTAAATGCACTGGGAACAGGTCAGGTCTAGCCAGGAAGGTGAAATTCAGCTTGGAGAAGAGTAAGTTAATAGGTATGAGCCAAAAGGGAAAAAATAGCCTCCAGGTTGAAGGGAGCTGTGAGTCTGTGCTTGGAAAATCCTCTAAGGAAAAGGACAGAGGCTCACGGAGAGGACAGTGGAGATGGCTACGCCCAGTTCAGCAGCAGGAAGCGATGACTTTTTCTGATTTATAAATCTGCCTGTGGAAGCGCCCTAATCCCCTCCCTTCGTCACCTCTCACCGCATTTGCCATCACGGCCGCGCTGCCTGACCTTTAATTTTTCTCCCTGGGGATTGCTGCTAATGTTTCAGTACTTAATCTTGCTCTCACCTAGATTATAAATTCCTTGAGGTCAGGAGCCAGCATCCAGCCCCAGGCGCCTTCCCGGGACTGAGCACCTCCCAACTCCCCAGGGCATTGCAGAGACCTTCCCACATTGCTCATAGGCTTCTGAAACAATGACAAGATTGCACAAGGGCCAGGCATGGTATTTCTAGAGGAACAGATCCAAACTCTTCAGCAGGACACCAGACTGTTCACCATCTATCCTGCCTGCCTTTTGTGCCTTTCTGGCCCTGTCCCCGCGTGCTATATGCTCCAGCTGAGCGGAACCGAAGGCGCTCATGCCTCCGTGCCTTTGCACGTCCTGTTCCCTCCGCCTGGCTGCCCCTGCCTCGCTATTCCATCTTCAGACTCCCGTCTTTTTGGCCCCAAGTCAACTTTTCCCTCCCCACAGAGCTGCCAGCATACCTTGGGCAGAGTGGGTGATGCCTCACTCTGTGGATCCAGGGTACTTTCTGGAGGCCTTGACGGGGGAGGCGGGGCTGGCCAAGTCGTCATCGGAGTGGTACCACCTGGTTGGCGGCTCTGTCTCCTCTGTTTGGCTGTGCAGTTGTGCATGCCGTGGGTCAGGGCCCCCTGACCCCCTCACCTCTCACTCCTTGGCCCCAATCACAGTCCCTGGCACTAAGTAAAAGCTTCTCAAATGAATGTTTCCCGCATTTGGCAGATCATGGGGAAGGCAGTAGCAGGGCCTGGTATGCGTTTGTGAGGACAGAACAAAAAGGGACCCCGCTCTGAGACCAGATGGTGCTCCAGAGGAAAGCAAGGCCCCTGAGCCCCTCTGATAAACTGAGACACCTGGGGCTAGTCCTCGACAGGACATGTGAGGAAGTGACGCTTGCTTTCTAGACCCGTAGCCCCATTTTTGAGACCTTGTTCCGCTTTGGGGGTTTCTCTGTTTTCCATTTCCAAATCTTTATGCAAACGTTGTCTTAGAGCCTTCATTACACTTGCTTGACAGGGTCCAAAGACAGGCCAAGGGTGTGGGTGTGCAGCCGTGCGCCGGGGTGGGGAGCGGAGGGGAAGGCGGCATCGCCTGGGCTGTGGGGGAGGCAGGTGCGAGGGGACGAAGATACTGACTCCAGCCTGGCCTCAGATCTCAGCCCACCCCTGTGTGATGCACTGAGAGTGTCTCAGTTTCCCTGCTTGTTAAACAGTAATGGCTCCCGCATTGAGTTGTCTGGAAAATCAAGAAAATCAGCACAGGGGCAGCACACAGAGCGGTGCCTGGCACACAGCAATCGCTTCCTGACTGCCAGCTCCTGGCACTGGGGTCCAGTCTGACCTCCTCCACTTGCAAGTTGTCTGACCTGGCCCCCGTCATCTCACGTGTCTGCGAACGTTCTCTGGTCTCTGAGATGAGGATGATAATGCTGACCTCGCCGGCTGCTGTGAGAGTCAGGGAGATCCTGGGAGTGAAGGTGTTTGCTAGGTTATGAGGTGCTTTCCTGAGGTAGTCGTGAAGTTACCTGGGTGAAGGTATTGGGGGGTGAGGTCAGCGCTGGGATCCTGTTGCCTAAGAGCTACCCCTGTAAGACGCAATGACTATTAACTGTACTTTTAAAGCGATGCCTTAACATCCACCTATAAGGGCCTCTTAGCTAACCTAAGCAAATTGTGACTGGTCTATTGCGATGGTTAATTTTATGTGTCAGCTTGGCTGGGCCATGGTGCCCAGACAGGTGGTCCAACATCATTCTGGATGTTGCCGTGCGGGTGTTTTTAAATGAGATTAACATTTAAATCAATGGACTTGGAGTAAAGCAGGTTATCTTCCATAATGTGGGTGGGCCTCATCCGATCAGTTGAAGGCTCAAGTAGAACAAAGACTGACCTCCCCAGAGGAAGACGGGAATGCTTCCAGCAGACGGCCTTTGGACTGCAATGTCAGCTCTTCCTTGGGTCTCCAGCCTGCTGCCTGTCCTGCAGATCTAGGATTTGCCAGCCTTTACAATTATGTGAGCCAATTCCTTAAAATATCTCTCACTTTCCCTCCCCCTTCCCCTCTCCCTCTCTCTGAACACGTGCATGCAAGCACTCACACACACACACACACACACACACACACACACTCTCTCTCTCTCTCTCTCTCTCTCTCTCTCTCTCTCTCTCTCTCTATTGATTCCGTTTCTCTGGAGAGCCCTGACTAATACTCTCATAGACATCTGGAGTCCTCAGATAGCTTTAAACTCTACACACTCCAACAGTCAGAGTGAACGTGAATTTCATGGGGACGTCACTTTCTACTGTAGCTCACCAATCCTAAGCCAATGCAATGACCTGCCTTGCCCATTCCTTCCCATGGAGACCACCATAAAGGCTCCTGCCTACCTTTTCCTTCCTCTCTGCCTCCTGACTGACCTGGGTACGTCCCTGTGCGGCCCTGCAAGGTGTGCCCTGTTCTCCCCAGGGAACTGTGAGAACAATACAGTCTTTAACCTGTGCCTGGTCTTCCCACACCTCCTCCAAGGTGACGTGATAAGACAGACTGTGTCTGCAGTGCAGCGCTAAGGAAACCATGGGCCAACTCCATCCCCGGGAGGGGCGGTGGGTTATTTGTTACCATGACGTGGTGCTCTGCCATAGGCCACGCTGCTATTCCGTGTGCGATCCGGGGGTGCTAGGAATGATGATAAACTTCCTGAGCAGCTTGGGCCAAAAGCACTGCTTTTGCATAAAACAGAAATCGTCATCATCAGTATAAACATGATCCTGCCCCTCCGGAGAGCCCGGACAAGTCTGTGAGGGCACATGTCCGTCCAGAGCTGGTGTATTTACTGCTCTTTCAGAGATGTCCCACGTAGGGGAGGGTTCTAAAAGCACCTGGTCTGAGGACAGGACCCCAGCTCTGAGGCAGAGCCCACTCACCTCACTTGGGGCCTGAGGGGAACAGGGCAGTCAGTTCCCAGAAAGGAGTTCATTCACCCCGAGGGAGTGTGTCAGAGCTTCAGCGTTTCGGAGGCTGGAAGTGATCTAATAGGCCATCTGTGTCCAACGCCCCTCATTTTAAGAGAGAAAAAACTAATCCCAACTCAGATAAAGACCTTCGCTCATCTGCAGTGCCTGTTACGGAGCCCCGGATGAATGCTAATTATTAATAGAAGACTGGATGGAAGACCAGCTTTTCCCTACAGCCAGTGTTCATTTTGAGGGACTCCTCACTGATCGACTAATGGATATATGGCTGCATCCACCCATCGTCCATCTATTTGTGTATTCATCGCTCCACCCATCTGTTCCTCCCCCGAGTAAGGAATCAAGGCGGCTACCCCAAGAGCAGCACGGACTTGGTTTGCTCTCACTGCCTCCCCCTTCCTTTTTGCTTTCCTCTCCCCTCCAGAGTGAAGACAGGCCTTCTCTCGGAGCGTGGCACACGCGTGGGTGTGGACGAAAGGCCAGTGGCAGCCAGTGTCACGGTGGTATTTTCGAAACTCTCACAGGGCCATAGCTAGTATCACCATGCCAGGGTTGCTCAGCCTCAACAGTGCCTGTGTTAGAAGGGATATCGTGAAGGTCTCCAGGATAACAAAGGGCTGAACATCACCCTGTCCTTGTCTTCACAGTATCGTCCAATGCCAGACAGGAGGCCACTGGATGAAGCTGAGGACAAATAAATGTAAATAACCCCCACCCCTGGGAGCGGCTGCTTCTCCATTTCCCATGGCCTGCAGGGGGTCACTGAGTTAAATGTTATAGCCGATGGAGGAACTGGATGAATCCGTGATCAATAATGATCGTGTTGGTTTTTACACGAGCTAAGATAAGGGTAATTAAATTGTGTGCTTCAGGCCCTATAAACTGATCTCCGCGGGAGGGCAAGAATTAATTTAATTCCACACATACACACAACCCTGCCCAACCCCTCCGACAGCTTTGTAGAACAGACTAAGTGCAGGACGAGGGAGACAGAGCGAAAGCAGCAAGATTTGTTCCAAGCACCAGGTATCAACCGCCACACCTATCGGGAGCTTGAACTTGATGGGCCTCAAGGCCGATCCAGTGTGGCAAATCCAGAGCCTCTCGCTGCTCCTCTCTGTACTTGGTTTATTGCACACAATCTGTACAGGGGCTGTTTTCACACTTAATGGCAATCCTGAATCACTATCTATTTCCCATCTTCGCCTGCAAAACAGCAACCCAGAGCTAGCACTATGCCATCAATACCCGGCCCCATAAAGCCACTGCTGTATAGATTTGCCTTTTTGTGCATGTGCGTCTGATTCACGAGCACTTTGGCAGCCTTCCAGGCGCAAGGAGAGGAAAAAAAACATCCTGAGCATCCCAACAGCCTCATTTTGATCTGTGATACTGAGCAACTCATTTCCACTTCACAGGCTCTGCTGAGCTGTGCCACAGAAAGACAAATCCCAGACGTGGCAGGGGCGGGAGGAGGAGGAGGGAGAGGGCCTGGCTGGGAGGAAGGACAGTGCAGGAGAGGGAGGGAGGGAAGATGAAAGCAGAAAAGGGCCGCATTTATTAAGCTGTTTTTCTTTTGGTGAAAAGAAGCATTTATCAGTGATTTCATATATCATGTGAGAGGTGGCTTCCTGCCAATTTCCAAGAATCCAAACAACCCACTGACATCATATGCTAAATATAGCTCAGCCTTTGCTTTAGGTGAATAAATAATGCCGCTGGGAAGGAATAGGTTCTCTTCAGTTACGTGTTTATTATGATCAGGCTGTCAGGCTTGTGTAATCAAAAGAATCATGTCCAGTTTCAAGGAGGAATGGTGGGCAAAGAACTCTTCTAGCAATCTCTCGGGGGATGACTGATGAAGCCCTCATTCCTCCTGCCTTCCCAGGTCGCCAGCTGAGCCTGGCCGCGGGAGGGAAGGTGGGTGATTCCGTTGTCGTGGGTCTTCAAAGCCCACAACAACGTGTGTGTGTGTGTGTGTGTGTGTGTGTGTGTGCGCGCGCGCGCGCGCACGCGTTATATTTCCATCTCTGCCCAACCCTCCACCCCAGCAAGGGAAGGTGCTGATCTCTGCAAGGGAAATGCACAGAACAGAGACAGACCTTCCAACTCAGCACATAGGGTCGTGAGCTTTTCCTGAGGCTGGGGCAGAGGTGAGCATGTGTGAGGCTGTGTTCATAGTAAAGATGGCCAAGGCCGGCTCTGTTTATTCCAAGCTTTCCGCTAAGGGCGCTTGTCCTAGGGCGATGGGAGAGTGATCCCCGCAGCTCTTGAGCCCTGGTGCCTTTGCGTTTGCTCCCTGGAACTCTTGTGTTTAGCACGTCCTGTCTGGGACTGGCGCCTGTCATTGGGTCTGAAGCCACCTGAAAGAGTGAGATTCCTAATGAGACCTCTGCCTCCTCCAGCAGCACTCTCCTTCTCCCTGTCCACCCCCCGGGCTCACGGAAAAGACAGGGCGAGCCATCCTGAGGGGCCTGTAGGTATTTGGGGGAACGGGCAGTGGCAGAGAGAAGAGAAGGACAAGAAAGTTAGCGCAGGGAGATAAGGAGACGGTGCATGAAAACAGCTCCTGGAAGGTGTTGGATCTCTACGAACATCTGCACGATTTCTCTTCGCAGTCAGGGATACAATAGAGGTTGTTACTATGGAAACTGGTGTAAAAGCAGCACAGAGAAAGCAGAGGGCTGGATTTAAAGAGGAAAGAGTAAAAGGCACATAACACTTTTAAATCATCAAAAAGGCACACTATAGCACTTTCCATCTACAATAGGAGGAAATAAGTCACTGAACCCAGAAGAGGTTGAATACTACGATTGTGGGAGGGGTTGGGGACTGTCAGACAGCACCATCCTTCCCCTGTAAGCCTGGGTGTCAAACCCGCCCACCCGCAGCAAAGATCATCAGCCAGAAAAGAATCTCCAGGCTGCTGAGGGTGGTCAGCTTCGTGGTACCTGGTGGGGCCGTGGCCGCTGGGAACCACCTTGTAGGGAGCAGGCCATTTTTCTGTGTCACGGTTTCGTCGCCTGCCTTCCTCGCAGGAGTGACGAAGCAGCTCGCTCCAGAAGGAAAAGGCAGAGACGTTTCAGGGTGTCAAGTGCTCTGCGGGCAGCTGGAAAACAGTGTGAGCTTCCACAGCTGGTGCCCAAGGGTACCCCAGGGGGGCCGTGGGCAAGACAGAGGCCGAGGCCGTGTTGGTACCTAACCAACTCCACTTCGTCGCCATGTGGGTATGAATGAGACGAAAGTGTTTTCTCAAGCTGAGGGGTGTCCTAACAAGTCATATGGTCTTTTATCCAGACTCACACGCAATTCTGTGGACCAGTCTGTCCGATAGAAATAGGATGGGAGCCACGTATGGATGTTCTAGGATGTTCTAGTAGCCACATTCGAAAAGTAAAAGAAACAGGTCAAATAAATTTTGCTATAACTTATTTAACCCCAATAGATCCAAAATAGGATCATTTTGACAAAATCAATTTAAAAATTATAAATGAGATATTTTATACCCTTTCTTTCATACTAAATCTTTGCAATCTGGTGTGTGTTTTACACTGAACAGTACATCTCAGTAAGCCATTTTTCACCGGCTCAGTAGCCACCTGTGGTTAAAGGCTACCGTATTGGACATCACAGCTCTGGAATTTTCCATCATAGACATGGGGACTATAAAGAAGCAAGAATAGAAAATTGGATGTCTTTGGCTCAGGTACTGACTCCAACCACTTGCCTTGAATTACTATGGAAGCAATAATTACACACACACACACACACACACACACACACACGCACCCTCTTTGAACAGATGCTCAGTCTTGAGTACTCCCCTATGCTGTGACAGTGACCACCCTGTGATTACATGAAGGAGAATCTCCATCTAACAACTGCAGTCCATGGGACACTGGACTCAGAAAAACCCAGTTAAAACCAAGTCTCTCTTACTTTCTGAGTGCCGCTTTCTGAGGGAGTTTCTTAACCTTTTTGAGTTTTCCTCAGCTGTCAAATGGGACTCCGACCAGGTAGGTCCCACCACTGTTTTGGAGATTAAATGAGATGTTGCCTGACACCAGGTCTAGCAGGGATTTGTGTTTGTGTAGATATGGGTCGCTCCCTCCCCATCTCTTCTCCCTGCTCCACTTCACGGGTCTTCCCTTGAGTATCTGACCTTCTCGAGGCCTCTCTGAATGAAGAAACTAGAATTGTACGTTTCTTCACATGGTCAGAAAGCCACTCAAGTAGGAAGGAGACTCCAGGGACTGGAAGTGAGTTTATTTCATTGATTCGCACCAAGCTGACAGCTGGATGTTTTCCCAATGCAGAGAGACGCTGAGACTCTGCCTTTTTGAGATCCCTTCGTATTACGGCCTGGGCTGCACGGTCAGACGCCCAGAAATGATGATGAAACTATGTACTTTCTCATGAATAATATATAGTATTTGGTAGCACAATAGGGTGACTGCAGTTAACAATAATTTATTGCATATTTTCAAATACCGAAGAGTGAAATTGGAATGTTCCTAACCCAAGGAATTGATAAATGCATAGGGTGATGGATTACCCATTATATGCCTGTATCGAAACACCACATGTACCCCATAAATATAAACAACTATTATGTACCCATAATAATTAAAAATAAAAAAAAACCTTTAAAAAAT
>RJWJ010031999.1:0-18821 GCA_004363605.1 Indri indri
AAGAAGCAAGCCATCATGTATCTCATAATCTTTCATGTGAAGAAGTATAGCTGGAGATGGGGAGGGCACAGGAAGACAGGTTCCCAATAGTATCATGTGAGTGATGTCAGCAGCCTATTCGAATGTCCTAGACACCAGGTCCATGCTCCAAATGTCCTTGAATGGACAAAATGTGGCAGGTAAGCATATTTATTAGGGGTTCATACTTTATAGATTACTTCTAACTTCTAAATCCATGATAAAATATAAAAATATGATCTGGGTAATTGGAATCTTCAATTATTTTATTTTAATTTAATCAGCATTTAATAGAGTTTTAGACTGCAAAAGTAACCAACTATGAAAAAAGTCATTTCTGTTATCTATATTATCATATCATTTATTTGAAAATTGATCTTTCAATTATTTAAATGTAAAAAAAAATTCTGTTTATTTTAAGCAACCCGAGAATTGCATTCAAAGTTTCTTCTGTTATGTGGAGTACTGATTCAGAATATTTTAGAGAATTGAGAGTGCTTTTTAGCAATTCTCCTCATGGTGAGCCCTAGGTCATTTAAAATTTATGCTGCACACTCAACAGGAAAGTTATCAGTATCCTGGGCTGTGTGAAAATTGATAACATTCATTGATCAATGATGTATGAACTGAATCTACAGCTTATTTATTTGGCTTCACTTGTACTTCCCTGACATTTTGATTCATATTCTTGGCAATATGTATACAAAATCACACACATGCTGGAAAATCATCAAGCCATTTTGAAAATCTAATGATACGTAATTTGTGCAATGGCCTCTGACTCTCAATCTCATCCAGAGATCAAAATCATCTGCGTAGGTTTACATGGAACATGTTCATTACAATCCCATAAGCATTTTCTTAGAATTTTCCCTTTTTGTAATACAGCTATCACAAATTCTGTACACATTTTAAATAAACGTATGCTTAATATCTATTTTCTCTGTCCAGATAATTTTGTCATAAATATAAATTTGTATACTACTCAAACGAACTTTTTTTTTAAAACTGGTCAAATGTTCAAGAAGTTGTTAAGAAGATTATTGTATTAGAAAAAACCTGGAAAATCCACTGTATTGGGTTGAATATGATCTGTGACATGGTCATCTCTTTGTCATGATCTGCTTGGACCCCATGATTCTTACCATGGCAAAGGCTTCGGTGTGTTCTGTACAAAATCTATCTCTTTTATTGTATGTTGTTTGTCAACAGATTTCTAGTTAACCTCTGAGACAGAATTACTGCTGACTCTTCTTTTACCTTGGTATATCAGGATTTCATTATGAGGTTCATGTTCTTCTACCCTATGAACAGTATCCTAGTTTCTCAGAAGTTAAGCGTCTGCAATGAATGTCCTACTCCTTAAATCTTGATCAGTTCAAACATTAGGATATAAATATGCTACTAAAACTCTGCAATGCATTGTATAATCTGCAATTGAATTCAACACAAAACTTCTCCTGCTTATACCATGGTGCTTAGAAGTCTGGACTCTGGAACATAACTGATAAACTTACTTACTTACTTACTACCTGTATGACTTTAGACTATTTGCTTGATTAACTCATTTGTGTCTACATTTCTACTCCTGTAACAGGATGATGATTATAAAAGTGCCTACGTCATAGGGTTGTTCTGATGATTAAATGAGTTGATACCCGTAAGTGCTTAAACAGTGCCTGGCACTTCACAAGTGCTTGCAAAATAAAGTGCCTATGTAAATACATATTTATTTTTATTTATTTATTTTAGTTTAGATCTTTTACTAATGACATTTACATTCAACCTAACACTTTTATCCACTACGACCCCTCTGTGACTTATTTGCTCATCTGGAATTTACTTTAGGTTTCATAGTTATAAATTCTTTTTACATTTTTCCTATAATACCTGATAGTTGGCTTTGTGTCTGTTTTCAAATTGCTAGTGGCTTACATGACTTACTCAGTAAGGATTTTTTTTATGCATAAATATATCTCTCATATAGTTGTTTCAAGGACAAAATAGATAATATATGGTAAACACATGACAGAATGCTTAGCATTCTGTAATGCTCAATAATTCTTAGCTTGCTACCCCATCTGCTATGCCTATTTTGAATGAAAAGTCTTAACTAGTCCCACTGAGGACCAAGACTTGTTTTTGACATTTATGCAATGGTGATTTAGAGCCAACAAACTTTGAGCAATGGCTTGAAAGGGTATCTCTTAAGTGTGATAAACATATTTAATTTAGGTCTTTACTATCTCAGGAGTTAAACCCATTCACCACTCAGTAAATTTGAGCATTAGCCATACATGATGTAAAAATAAAATGAATTGAGGCAGGAAAGCAGAATGTGATTGAAAAACATAAACACATCAAATTTTTAAAAAATAACTGTAATGATATTAGGTAATAAATTTTTACTTAACCAATCAAGGATAGAGTCTTTGTCCTATAGAAAACAAGAAACAAATAAACAAAGAAATAAATCTTTATGAGTTTTCCGGAAACAAAAAACGCATTTGAAGGAGGCTATATTGATCTAAATGGAAGCCTCTATGGGCAAAACACTCAATAAAATGTATTCTTCACTTCCCCGTAGAGTATTCCTTTTTTTTTCTTTGTCTATTTAAGTAGGAAGTTAAATTTTTCATGATCTCTGTATGCCCAATGTATGTACAAGAAAATACATATGTTTAATAAAATAGAGGATTTTTAATGCCTGTATAACTTAATTCAATCAGACATAATTTCTTGGTTTTAGAGTAGTTTAGCAAATGCAATATTTTTTAAAGAAAGATATTCTGTAATGGTTTTTCATATTCTAACTGAGCCCTGGTGCTTGAAAGTTTGCTTGTAACCTGGTGCTTAGAGGTTTGGACTCTAGAACAAACTAAAAGAATTTAAACTACTTACTACTTTTGTAACCTGCCACATACTCAGAATAGAGTCTAGGAAAGACTTCACTGATACATTGTTTGAATAATCAGTAAAATCATAAAACTGTCTTAGTAGTAGTTGGGAAAATTGCAATATAACATGTAAAAGGAAGAACAAGATTTCAGTGAACCAAAGTTCTAGGCTGATAATTTTTCAAAACTGCAATATTAAATTATTTTAAATTGGCTGTATAACTGGTAGATAATAATGTAACACATTTTGTGATCACACCAAAGCAGTGATTACCATATACATTAAATAATTGTTAGTAAGAAATTATCATTTATGAAATGTATCATCACATAAAATTATCCATATAAAATCCTACAATCCTACAGGCAGAAATTGATTATCCTGTTATTATTCTCCTAATGCATTAACTGATCTTCATGAGTTGTACGTTTACTAATTCATACCAAATGCATTTATTTACTAATTTAGTAAATACTTGTTGAACATTTTACCATGTTCCTGTAATTGCTTCTGTTTTATATATTATATGCTATTTACCTTGCATGGGTTACTGCTATTCTGTTTGCAAAATGAATAAAATGAGAGATACAAAATTGAAAAATGAAATTTATGGTTTGTATTGTTCCACATAATCTAATCCTTATGGGAATGAAAATTAAAATAAGATAAGCAAAGGTTTTTAAAGATTGTATTAATTATATCCTAAATATATGATTTAACATAACAGCAGCTCCCAGATATGGAAAGTAAATATTACTAGAGCTAAGCAAAGAAATATATATCAGCATCATAATTGCCAGGGACTTCAATACTCCAATGTCAGAGCTCAACAAATGATCAAAGCAGAAAATACATAAAGAAACACTGAACCTAAACCAGACTGTAAATTAAATGGGCATAATAGGCATTACAGAACATTCTACCACCAAATTACTAAATATACATTTTTCTTAGCAGCACATGGGATATTCTCTAAGATCGGTCATATCTTAGGCCATAATACAGGTCTCAAAAAACCTACAGAATGGGAGAAAAGATTTTCATGTTGTAAAGGACTGATAACTAGAATCTATATAGAACTCAGGAAAATCAGCAAGAAAAAATCAAACAACTCCATTAAAAAGTGGGCAAATGATAAAAACAGAAACTTTTCAAAAGAAGATAGACTAACAACAAACATATGAAAAAAATGCTCAACATCTCTAATCATCAGGGAAATGCAAATAACAACCACAATGAGGTATCACTAAACTCCAGGGACAATAGCTATTATCAAAAAGTCCAAAACAACAAGTGTTGATGTGGGTGCAGAGACACAGGAACAATCATACACTGCTGGTGGGTCTGCAAACTAGTACAACCTCTGTGGAAAGTAATATGGAGATACCTCAAAGAATTAAAAGTAGAACTACCATTTGATCCAGCAATCCCACTGCTGAGTATTTACCTAAAGGAAAAAAAGACATTCTATTAAAAAGATATCTGCGCTTGAATGTTTATAGGAGCACAATTCACAGTTGCAAAGATGTGGAAACAACCCAAGTGCCCATCAATATGTGAGTGGATTAATAAACTATAGTATATGTATACCATGGGATACTACTCAGCCATAAGAAAATGGTGAACTAATGCCTCTTGTATTAATCTGGATGGAACTGGAGACCATTCTTCTAAGTGAAGTATCACAAGAATGGAAAAACAAACACCGCATGTATTTATCATTAAATTGGTACTAATTGATCAACACTTCTGTGCACATATGGAAGTAACGTTCATGAGAAGTCAGGCAGCTGGGAGAGGAGAAGAGAGAATAGGTTAATTCATACCTAAGGGGTACTGTGCATGCTGTCTGGGGGATGGAGATGCATATCACTCTGACTCTGGCAGTGCAAAGGCAATTTATATAACCAAAGTGTTTGTACCCCTGTAATATTCTGAAATAAAACAAACAAACAAACAAACAAAAAGAAATCATATCATATATCTTCTCAGACTACAGTGGAATAAAACTTGAAATCAATCACAAGAGAAACACTCAAATCTACACAAAATAATGGAAATTAAACAACCTGCTGCTGACTGATTATTGAGGCAAGAGTGAAATTAAGATTAAAATCAAAAGATTCTTTGAACTGAGTGCCAAAGGGGAGACAAGCTATCAGAATTTATGGGACTCAGCAAAACCACTCCTCATGGGAAAATTCATAGCCTTAAATGCCTATATCAAAAAGACAGAAAGATCACAAATTAACAACCTAATGTCACATCTCAAGGAACTAGAAAAGAAAGAGTAAACCAAACCCAAAGCCAGCAAAAGAAAACAAATAACAAAAGTCAGAGCAGAGCTAAATGAAATGGAAAATGAAAAAATAATACAGATCAACTAAACAAAAAGTTGGTTCTTTGAAAAGATAAAAAAAAAATGACAGAACCATTTGCTAGAATAAGCAGGAATAGAGTATTATGGAAAGGACCCAAATGAGCTTAATCAGAAATGAAAAAGGAGACATTACAACTAATAACACAGAAATACAAAACATCATTCATGAATACTATGAAAATCTCTATACACATAAACTAGATAACATAGAGGAAATGGACGAATTCCTGGAAACACACAACTTCCCAAGACTCAATCAGGAAGAAACAGAACTTCTAAGTAGACCAGTAGTGAACAATGAAACAGAAGCAATAATAAAAGATGTTCCAATGAAATAAAGCCCCAGGTCAGATGAAATCACAACCAAATTCTACCAGACCTACAAAGAAGAAGTGGTACACATACTACAGAAATTATTCCATAACACAGAGAAGAAGGGAATTCTTCCCAGCCAATTCAATGAATCCAGTATCACCTTGATATCAAAGCCAGGAAAGGACACAAAAAAAGAAAAACTACAGACCAATATCCCATATGAATATAGTTATAAAAATCCTCAATAAAATGCTAACAAACCAAATTCCCCAGCACTTCCAAAAAATAATCCACCATGACCAAGTGGGTTTCATCCCACAGATGTAGGATGGTTCAACATAGGTAAATCAACAAATGTGATTCACCACATAAAGAGAATCAAAAAACAAAAACCATATGATCATCTCAATAGATGCAGAAAAAGCATTCAGTAAAATTCAGAACCTTTCATGATAAAAACCCCCAACACACTAGGCATAGAAGGAACATTTCTCAAAATCATAAAAAGCCATGTATGACAAACCCACAGCCAACATCATGATGAATAAGGAAAAGTTGAAAGCATTCCTTCTAAGAACTGGAACAACACAAGGGTGCCCATTTTCACCACTCCTATTCAACGTACTTCTGGAAGTTCTAGCCAGAGCAATCAGGCAAGAGAAAGAAATAAAGGATATCCACATGTGGAAAATGGAGGTCAAACTATCGCTTTTTGCTGATAACATGATGTTGTACCTAAAGAACCCCAAAGATTTCACGAAGAGACTCCTAGAATTGATAAATAAATTCAGCCAAGTCTGAAGTTACAAAATCAATGTACACAAATCAGTAGCATTTCTACATCCAAATAACTGTCAAGCTGAGAGTCAAATAAAAGACTCAATACCATTCACGATATCTAAAATGAAAATAAAATGCCTAGGAATATTCTTAAGCAAGGAGGTGAAAGACCTCTACAAGGTTAACTATGAAACACTGAGGAAAGAAATCGCAGAGGACACAAGCAAATGGAAAAACCTATCTTGCTCATGGATCAGTGGAATCAACATTGTCAAAATGTCTATACCTCCCAAAGTGATTTACAGATTCGATGCTATCCCCATCAAAACTCCAGTGTCATATTTCACAGATCTAGAAAAAAATAATTCTATGTTTCATTTAGTAATAGAAAAGAACCCAATTAGCTAAAACAATATTTCATGGCTTAAATATAAGACATAAAACCATAAGAATTATAGAGGAAAATGTTGGAAAAACTCTTCTAGGAAAAGAATTTATGACAAAGACCCCATTGACAATTGTAGCAACAACAAAAATAAATAAATGGGATTTTATTAAGCTAGCAGGCTTCTGCACAGCTAAGGAAATAATCATGAGAGCAAATAGGCAGCTTGTAGAATAGAAGAATATATTTGCTTGCTACAATCCAATAAAAGGCTAATATCCAGAATCTACAAAGAACTCAAGCAAATCAGCAAGAAATAATAATAAAAAAAAAAATTAAAAAGTAGACAAAAGGCATGAATAGAAGCTTATCAAAAGAAGGTAGACAAATGGCCTATAAAGGTATGAAAAAAATGATCAATGCCACTAATCATCAGGTAAATGCAAATTAAAGCCACAATGAGATACTGCCTTTCCTCTGTTAGAATGCGTTCTGTTAAAAAGTCCCAAAACAACAGATGTTGCTGTAGATGCAGAAAAAAAGTAATGCTTATACAGTGCTGGTGGGACTGCAAATTAGTACAACCTGCATGGAAAACAGTATGGAGATTCCTCAAAGAACTAAAAGTAGACATACCATTTAACCCAGCAATTCCATTACTGGGCATCTACCCAAAGGAAAAGTCATCATTTTATCAAAAACACACCTGCACTGGAATGTTTATTGCAGTATAATTCACAATTAAAAAGATGTGTAATCAATGCAAGTGCCCATCATTTTATGAGTGGATTAATAAAATGTGTTATATGTATATCACAGAGTATTACTTGGCCACCAAAAGGATGAATTAATTCCTTTGCAACAATTTGTATGGAATTGGAGACCATTATCCAAAGTGAAATATCACAAGAGTGGAAAAATGAACACCACATGTACTGCTATTAAACTGGAACTAACCAATGAACACATTTGTACAGAGGAATGCAAAGCTTAGAGGAAATCAAGCAGGGGGGAGGGGGGAGGGAGGAGGTATAAAAACCTATCTAACAGGTACAGTAAACACTAGTTTGGTGATGGGCACACTTATAGCCATGACTCAAGCATTACAAAATCAATTATCCCTTAATATTTTGAAATAAAAAAATTATGAAATCAGGAAAAAATATAGATATTCTAAACATATACATGATCTAAATATAATATATTGGAGATGTATTATATTGTATCTAATTTATATATCTAAGTTTGATACTATCAAATAATCTTCAAATTGGAACATGCTATGCATGTTAAATTCCACAGTTTGATAACTATTGCCTTTAAAAACATTTAAAAATTAAACCTAATGGGATACGAAAATAAGTAATCTAATATTTTAACATACAAAATTCAGGCAGATTTTAACATAACTTTAATTTTTTACTAACTGAATTTATGGTACTATCACTATTTTAAATCCGTTATCTGTATTTGTTTATTTTATTTTATCTTGCAATTATGCCAGGACATTCTGTATCAGCATGCACTCATGATTGGTTAAACTTGTTATAGATAATCATATTTACTTCACTTTATCTTTGCAGAATAATCACATTATGATTCTTTCAAGGGCTTGTCACCTTGAGTTCATTCAGTAACTATGTTTTTGATATTCATCATAAGGGTGAACAGCAATATGTTTCTGCAACATTAAGGATGGATCAAATAACACTATTTTTAAAAGCTACGAAAGTGTATGCCCTGTAACATAAATGCATAATACTTTTATATTTATTATATATTTATGGTTTTATTTATTCAAGGGTAGAATAAATGAGTAAAATTTACTTTCTTTTTTTAAATTAACATCACGAAATTTCAGAAATATGTATGACGCTAGAAATATGTGGTTTTAAATTTATTCATTTATAGTTGAGTCAAATTTACCTTACTTGTGCTTATACCTTACTGTTGTAAAATAGAAAGTGTAATACCTACCTCTCAGGGATGCTTTGTAAATTAGTGAATTCAATGTTAGCAAAGCACTTAGTACGTTACGTGGTTCATCCAAGAACTGCATATGTGATAGTTTATTTTCTTCTTGTATGTTAATGAGGCTCCTGACAGCAAAGAGGGGGAAAAATATAGCACTCATGAGCACTTTGTAGAAAAATTTCAAGGTCAGAATTCTCTTTATATTTATTTTTAGGCTAACTTTTCAACACAATTTTTAAATTGTCATGCTATTCTATATCCTTGAAAGATTACAGTGTATACATGCCGATTAATCTGACAAACAGATTCAAGCCAAAATGGTAATGAATGAAAATAGCACAGCCTATACTTTTTCCAGGTAGCACATTTGCATTTTAACTAGGACCTGCAAAATATGAACTCATGAGTATTATAGAAAAACCTGTGACAGCTTTGTAAAGAATAAATTTGAGATAGTAATCTTTCAAAAATACTCCCTTCGTAGCTGTCTGTTCTTCATAAAGTATTACTGTCTATCACCTTCATTTATATAACAACACCCACAACAGAAGTTTAAATTTCTCTCCCAACCACCCATAAAAGCATTAGATGATAACTTCAATATCAACACAAAATACAAAGAGAAAAAAGATAAGATTGGGCTGTCCTATGGGAAGAGTGTGGTATAAGCACTATGCTTTCCAAGTTCTCAATCATGAGGTGCAGAACATTTCTTTCCATGGGTTGATTCATTACCGAAAGGCTTAGTGATCCTGTTTACAACATTTCCAGATTGCAGCTGCTGGCAACAAATTAATTATAATAAAGAATAGTCACCGTGAAATTTACCTTTATAGTCACATTCAATGAAATAGAACTCCCTAACTCTAGATACATTAACACTTCTGGGAAATTCTACTTTCTTGCAATATATACCCTCAAATTTGCTGATGTGTATGTATTCAAGCAGTATTTATTTATGCCAAGTGCACAATAGTCATAGTCAGGATTTCAGAGGAGAAAAACATATAATTCCCAACTGAACAAAACATGTTATTAACTTTTAGGATAAACGATTATATACAGGGAACACTTGAAAAATATAGTTAGTAAAGGGTAGATTGTATCCTTTAATATTGAAGTTTTAGAAAATATAAAAATTACAAAAATAACTCAATGCTTGCATTCAGTTTATATCTGTTACAGAAGATAAAAGATAGATAAAGATAGATATGTTATGAAATAACCGGTTTTCACTCTCTAAAAACAAGTATGTGAATACTTTAAAGTTTCACTATATGGCTGGATCAAATTTTTTTATCCAATCCCCTATTGCTGAACTTTAATTTGTTTTAAAACCTTTTTCTTTTATAAAAATGCTATAAATGGCATTCTTCTTCTGAATATTTGATCCATACTTAAAAATTTTTTAGATGAATTTATAAAAGTGGAATTTCTGGAGTATATATGCCATTTAAGTCCATTGATTAACACTGACATCCATATATGAAATAATTATTTGGTATTTTGGCAAGAGACTACACTAAGTGTTGGGAATATAAAGGTAACTAGAGTTACATGCACACAAACACACAATGTCTTAACTCACCGAACTTATAGTCTAGTGTTTGAGGTAGACATATATGAAATAACTAGTGATTTCTTACAGGCTTATATGTATTCAGTGTGCTATAAAACTATATGTGAAAGAAACCTGAGTTTCATAGGAACCCTATTCTGAAGAAACAACATTTGAGTTGTGAGATCTCAAGTTGAGTGGGAGTTAGCTTGATGATGAGGTGGAAATGTAAAGGTGTGGATAGTGGCGTGCCATCACAGGAAACAGCATGCACGAATGCAGGAACCTGGAAGAAACACATGCCCTTAGAGAAACAGAAAGAAACTCCTGGTATTTGCAACACAGAAAATGGAGAGATTTGAGATAAGTCTGGGCAAATAGACTGACCTCAAGTTATGTCACACATCATAAAAACATTTTAAGGACTTTGGTGGATTTGTTTGTTTGCTTGTTTGTGTATTTCTTTTGAATGGCATTGGGAAGGCACTCAAAATATTTAATCCAAGAGATGAAGGGTTATTGTATCATTTTTGAATGATTGGATTGACTACAGGTGATGCCAACAAATCTATCATTCTGAAAACCCTATTTGAAAAGATTACTGCTTCGGACTGAATGTGTTCCCCCGCAAAGTTCATTATGTGGAAACTTAGTCCCCAACAGCATGATATTTGAAGGTGTGACATTTTAAAAAATAATTAAGTCATGAGTGTGGAGCCTTTATGAATGCGATTAGTGCCCTTATAAGAAGAGGCACTAGAGAGATGATTTCTCTCTCTTCAGGTAAGGGTACAGTGAACACAGCCATCTGAAAAACCAGGAAAATGGCCCTCACTAGACGCTGGATCTGCTGGATCTGCTGGCATTATGAGTTTGAACTTCTTAGCCTTTGTAACTGTGAGAAATATACTTCTGTTGTTTATACTGCCTACTCTATGCTATTTTTTGTTATGGCAGCCTTAACTGACTAAGGCAATTACCAACACCAGTCGACTTCTACTATTATGACAAAGGAAAATTTAAAAAGGAGACCAATTATGAGGTAGAATCCCATTGAAGTTCTCATTTAGGGGCAGTACATCAATAACATAGGTCCATTTAATTAAGTTATTATAAAGGGAAAAACACTAACCTAAGAACTTTGTTTTTACCTGGGAAAAATATAAATCTTTCTATTCATTTCCTCTCTCTGATATTATTAGCTCCATGGGAAAAGAATGTGAACGTACATAATGACTTCCCATTTCTTTTTCTCTCACACCATTGGCAGAAGCATTTGAAACATTGTCTATTCTTGCCCTACCTAGCCCGTGATCAGCATTTAACACCATTGGCCTTTAAGTCTAAAGAATCCAAAATATACTTGATTTTAATTTAAATCTTCAGAGCTCCAGATTCTAGTAGTTAGAAAATTGCTTCTCTTGCTAAGACCATTCACAGACAATTATGTGTGATGTCCACGGATCTCAAGTTCTTTCTCTATCTAACCTTCCCTTTCTTGAGTCACACTGGTTATGCTTCAACAAGGTTTAAGAAATAGATTCCCAGAAAGAGGCCCACTTCCCCTAGGAGACCATAAAAAATAACTCAGTCAAGTTTTCCACATTCATTTAACTAAACATTTGAGATTTTAACTAAAGATGATTTTAACTAAGATGTTTAACTAAACATCTTTTAGTCATCGTCACCCAGACTTTTATCACTCATGCTTCTTTCATACGTTCTGTTCTACTCAATATCTGATCTTTCTTTAACTCCCATATCGTTCACTGTGTCCTCTGCAACTATGGTGTGCCCTTAATCAAAATTGTGTTTTTAACCAGTACTAGCCTGTGATAATATTGTTTTCTCTGAAGTCCTTCAGAACTGTGGTCCCCAACCCTTGGGCTGCAGACCAGTACCAGTCAATGGCCTGTTAGGAACCAGGCTGTATAGCAGGCGGTGAGCAATAGGCAAGTCAGTGAAGCCTCATCTGTATTTACAGCCACTCCCCATGTTCACCATGCCCCGCCCTTCTGTGGAAATACCGTCTTCCATAAAACTGGTCCCCGGTGCTCAAAAGGTTGGGGACTGCTGCTTTGCAAGGTAGGCTACTATTCTCCCATGCCCCATTACAACACATCCTGATCACCATTTCCAGAGTATTGTTAATTTCACTTATGTAAAGAAACTCATATCCTTTGAGTTTTTTCCATCAAGTCATACTACTCTCTATCCTTCCATGTTGAAGAAAACTCCCAAACCACATTTTCTTAAAAATGTATAATATGGCTCATCTATACAACTGGTATCATAATTATTTACATAATCATTTAATTTAAATAATAAAAAATTAAAATTCCATGTTAATTATTTAAGTAATTTAACAGAATAATAAACAGCCAGATGAGTCTGTATGTCTACTTTGATATATACAGGCTGTTACCTTGCACCTAGTCTACTGACCGATACTAAAAAAGGCATTACAAGTGGAGAGAACGAAATTAACAAATAAATCAAGTTAAGCAATTATAAATTGTATTCAATAGAAGTTTGGTTGGATACCAGGGTATAATATAAAAATGGAAATATAAACTGGGAAAATGGCATAAAATAAAGTATCATTACTAATATATTCTTTGAATAATGCAGAAAATTTTATCTAAATTCTGTAGTGAATTAGTGAAAACAATCATTTTCTGGTACTTCCAAAAGAAATGCAGTAAGAAATAAGAATAGCAGTTTAGGGTTCTTCAAGTGTATAATCAACTTCATTCCTAAATTTATATTCCAAATGAAGTCAAGGAAGCTCCTATAATGTTTTATACAACCATATCTCCATTTATAAATATTTAATTTTGATTTGTTTTCTATTGCTAGAAGTTAATCTGTTTTTTTTCAGCAATGGTTAATGAGGAGACTTAAGACTATATTTAAAATATTAGAATGGTGTGAAGAAGATGGGGGGTATGTTCCATAAACTAAAGTTCAGAGACAGATTTTTGTTTTCCATACATAAACCAGGTATTTTAGTCTTTTATTTTTATCTATTATTGTAACTTCTTTTTTAAAAATAAATGATTCTTATTAAAGATGACACAAAAGAACTATAAAGATTGACCTGGTCAGATTTCGAAGTGTCTCTAATGGTTTGAATGGAACTATTCCAAGAACAAAGCAGTATTAACAAAAATTAACAATACATAAATGAATGTAGAGAAACTGAAGAAAGGAAAAGAGTTTGGAGAAGATTTTGTTTATGGATGAGGCAACATGGATGGAAGTACTAAGGAAACAAGAGACATGGGAGAAAAGTTAACCCTATTGAGTATTAGACATAGAAAACATGACCAAAATAAAAATATGATTTGATTAAAGTAATCTGACTCGGTGACAAAGAAAAGGACAACTCTTAAAACATAAATAAGCCTAGAGATAATTTATAAAATTTGAAAGATGTAATATTCTATAAAAGAATGAGTTGCATTTATTCATAATATAAAATGGGCTATTTTCTTCAAATTTAGTCCAACAGGAAAATCATGAGGTCATGAATTATTTGGGAAACTTGAATGTAAATTAAGAATGGGCTGAAGGATATAGATTTTCTTTTTCCTTAAATATTGTTATTTAGTGCATCTGTGCTCTTATGAGAAAACTATAAGGATGATAGGCAATAAACAACCTTTATTATTCCTTGATTAAGCTTTACTTGTGTAGCGTCAGAATCAATAAACTTGGAATGAGTGGAGGAACAGCTTAGCTATTTAACATTCTCTGAGTTGCTCATTCATGTTAAATTATTTAGTATTTTAAAAAATGTGCATGTTAACATGGTGAGTTTATATGGCTCTTTATTGAACTTGATGCACCCAGTAACTTATTTTTACAGAATAAATATTTTATGATTTTGCTGCAATCTATTTTTTACAAGGGCATTGATTCATACTATCAAGAATCCAATATGTCCAGGTTTGTCATAATTTTCTCGTCTTAAACACAAATGTCAGAGGCATTGCTTATACAGACATACATGTATTTTATACATTGATTAAACATTAAGTACTGTTTACATTTTGAAGATAATCCTTTTAAATCAAAAGTAACAAGCTTAGAAACTTAAAAGGTTGTACAAATTCAGATAGAGACTTATGCTAGCTTAGGTAAATATACAAAATTACACTCAAATAAATCCTGCATAATTAGCATTTTTTAAGTATTCCAGAAAATAGCAATTCACATGATGGTAATGAGACTCTTGAGAATCCATTATGAGATAATCTAGCTTTCAAGTGAACTTTTGTACAATGCTTTTTTTGATTTTGTGTTCTCATTATCATATGAAATCAGAGTTATATTCCTTAAAAAAGTAATTTTTCTGTATTTTCATAATGAACTGAATTTGCACATCAATGGAAAGAGAAATCTGCCAAAAACCAATTCCTATTAAGTATTACAATCATAGAATATTAAAGACACACCTTTAAATTTTATCGTCTTTATCTTCCTCACTGTAGAGATAGAAAATGGGAAATATAATGGCTGGGTTCATTAATGTTAAAAATTAAAACAGTATTTCTAAAATGTAATTTAATTTTAAGTTGTATTTTTACATATCTTATTTATTTTCATTAATATAAGACTACTTATTGAGCACGTATTGCATATCAGGCATTGCTCTTGACCCCGGTTTTATAATATTTAACACAAGAGAAAACATTTCTAACTCACACAATTTGCATTCTAGTTGGTAAAATAAAAATAAGGAAACATAAACAGATCTATAGATGCAATGTGAGATGGAAAGAAGTTCTATGTAAAAAAATAAACTGAGCAAGGGTAATAAGGCTGCACAGAACATAAGCTATTGCTTTAGTACTGCCACTATGGAAAACAGTATGAAAGTTCCTCAATAAACTGAAAATAGAGCTACCATACGATACAGTAATCCCACTGCTGGATATATATATACAAAAGAAAGGAAATTAGGATATCGAAGAGATATCTATGCTCCCATTTTACTGTGGCACTATTCACAATAAGCAAAATATGGAATCAATCTAAGTTCCCATACACAGATGAATGAATAAAGAAAACGTGGCACATATACACAATGGAATATTCTTCAGACATAAAAAAGAATGATATCCTTTCATTTGCAACAACATGTATGGAACTGAAAGACATCGTGTTAAGTGAAATAAGCCAGGCACAGAAACACAAATATCACATGTTCTCACTTCTATGTGCAAGCTAAAAATATTTTGATCTCATGAATATAGAGAGTAGAATGATGGTTAACCAAGGCTGGGAAGAGCAGTGAGGAGGAGGAGATAAAGAGGGGTTGAATAATGGGTATAAAAATACAGTCAGATATAAGGAGTTAGATCTAGTATTTGGTAGCACAATAGGGTAGCTATACCTTTGCAGTGACTTACTGTGTTTCAAAAGAACTCAAAGAACACAATGGGAAAGTTCCTAATACAAAGAAATGATAAATATTTGATGTGATTGATATCCCAATTACTCTGATTTAATCATTACACGTTGTCTATTTCTATCAAAATTTCACATGTATTCCATAAATATGCACAGCTATTATTCATCCACAATATTAAAAATAAGTAAATCTTTAAAACAATAAATATATAAGAGATGAGGAAGACAGCCATGTGGCTGTCAGGGGGAAATAATTTCCAAGCAGAGAAAATTAAATGTACACTGACACTGTAACACAGGAATGTTCTTGGAGTGTACAAAATAGCATTGCATGGAGGGCAGTATTTTTGGATCTGAGTGAGCAAGGAGGACTACACAGGAGATGAGGTTAAAGTAATATCTGGGCTATTTAAACTGCCCCATCATTACTCTGGAGGAAATGTAAATCTATGTTTTTGTTTGGTTTTGATTTTTTAGCAGAGGAAACGACTCAACTTGAGTTTCAAAAGGCCAATTCTGGCTATTGCATTGAGAAGTCAATGTAGAACTACAGCAGTAACAGGGACAGGAAACTGTCATAGGTGCCACCTAAACCACTGGACATCCAAGTCCAGAATGCAAAGTAGAAGTCTCCAGGGAAATAACACATAAGACCAGCAGTGATTAGAGGATGTTTACAACCATGAGATTTGCATGAGATCCTCAAGAAAGTAGAAAATGTAGACAATAAAGCGAAGAAGAGAGAATTGAGCCCGGGACTCATCAGCCTTAGAGATTGGGAGACATAGAAGGATAAGCAAAGCTGACTATTCATAAGGAGAAGAGGAGAAGAGAGAAAGTGTGGTACTGAAAACTAAGCAAAGAAAGGACACCAGTGATCATTTGTGTCAAATGCTATTGATAATTCAAATACTATGAGGCCTGAATATTGATTTTTAGATTTTTAACAACTTGGGGATTTTTGTTTGCCTTTACTAGAGCTGTTTCAGTGGACTAGTAGGAAAAAAGCATGTCTGTAATAAGTTCAAGAAACAATTGCAGGAGTGGAATTGAAGACAGAGAGTACAAACAACTCTTCTGAAGAGCTTTGATGTAAAGAAGGCAAAAAAAAAAATGGTAGTAGCTAGAAAGAAAGGTTTTTTCAAGTCAAAAGAATTTCTCTCTCTCTTTGTCTATGTCTCTCTCTCTCTCTCTCCCACCTCGCATTTGTAATATGGGACAAATTTATATGCTTTGGGATAATATATAGTAGAAGGGAAAAGTTAATGTTGTAAGAAAGAAATGGGAGAAATTCTGGAACAATGGCTTTGAATGGGAGATAAGAAATAAGAGCACAGTGACTGACCATCACAGTCATCTGTGAAGTGGTAGTATTACCTTATTATAACAGGAAATTGCAGCTGTACAAGATGAGGCTTAGACATTCTCTTATTGACCCAACCCCCCCCACCATCACTTTCATCTTTATCTGTTTAAATAGACTGCTATAAACAGTGATTTACATTTATTATTACTATCATTATTTTCATTTTAGTCAGAGACTGAATAGCGCTGGAAAGGCACAAACAATGGAGGTGGAAGCAAAGAATTTATAACCCATGTGGACTGTGTTTTTAGTGATTTGAAGGAGGGATCAGAAGAGAAAGAGCTAAAGGAACAGAAAATTCTAAAGCAGAGTTGAGTCCAATGAGGAAGTGAGTTACAGAGATTAAGATCCCTACTTTTCTATAAAGCTCAAATCTGCCCTTTCACCTGCAGAACGAATAACATTGGAGACAATCGTATGGCCAAAATTCCACCAAAATTATTGGTAATTTCACAGACACAACTCATAGAAATGGCTATTTCTAGAAAAATTTTGGAGAGCTATACTGAAAAACAGGAGCACAATAAGGACTGACAGTCACCTTTTGGAGGCACATTTGTAACCAAAGTTACAAATGCTTTTTGAGTTGTTTAACATACAGCACTGAAACATTCAAAAGAAAGTGATATAAAATTAATCAACAGCAAAGCCCCTCTCACCAGTGTCCTAGTTTCCAACACCTAGTAAAGAACTTTTTCCAGTACACCCCAAATGATCATTTTCTCTAAGACATTTTATTCCATTTCATCATTGCTTTGTTTGTCTTCCTTGTAATATTTGGCAGCCTTAAGTTCCTCCCTCTTATATCTAGCACCACCATTTCTTTCTGTTTTGATGATACATGAAGCCATGCTCATGGTCGTAGAACAGTTCTTATTTTTATTTGATACATTTTTTTTCCATTTACGAATGGAAATATATCACCCACAAATTTCCAGGGACTCTGTTTCATTGCTGACAGAATTTGCTGAATCATAGTACATTCAAGACAATGAAAGTATGCCAGTGTACCTCTAATGTTAACAAGAAGAAAAAGCACAGGGGAAAAAAAAATTAGAGTCTAGAAAATTAATAGAGATACATGAAACCTTAAGAATTCTAGAAGAAGATATTGAGAAGACCCTTTCAGACATCGGCCTAGGCGAAGAATTTTTGAAGAAGACCTCCAAAGCAATCACCACAGCACCAAAAATAAATAAATGCGACTTGATCAAATTAAAAAGCTTTTGCAAAGCCAAGGAAACTATCATTAGAGTGAATAGACAGCCTACAGAATGGGAGAAAATATTTGCTCTCTACACATCCGATAAAGGCCTGATAACAAGAATCTACCTAGAACGTAAAACATCAACAACAAAAAAAATCAAACAACCCCATCAATAAATGGGCAAAGGAAATGAACAGAAACTTTTCAAAAGAAGACAGAATAATGGCCAGCAAACGTATAAAAAAATGCTCACCATCTCTAAGCATTAGAGAAATGCAAATCAAAACCACAATGAGATATCACCTAACCCCAGTGAGAATGGTGTCTATCAAAGTAATAGTAATACATTCCAAAAGCATTGTTAGTGTATATGTGAAATTTAGTGCAAACTTGTAAATGGACATTAATTTTTCAGTTTTGCATAATAACTACTGCTAAAGTTGCCTCTCATTGTTTGGAGAATGGATTCTTGCTGTCATCTACTGAAGTTGTCCAAAAGGGAGTGTGACAGTCTCCTTATGT
>RJWJ010032000.1:0-18788 GCA_004363605.1 Indri indri
AAAAAAAAATCAGCAAAAACTCTCCCAGAAAAAGATCTGATGGCACATCTGTTAGACAAAGACTTTAAAACAACTGTCTAAAGACACTCAAAGAACTCGAGGAAGATGTAGAGAAAGTTAAGAAAACAGTTTTTGAAAAAATTGGAAATATCAATAAAGAGATAGAAAAACCTAAAGAGAAACCAAAAAGAAATGTGTAGCTGAAAAGTACAACAACTCAAGTAAAGAATCGGCTATAGGGATCCAAGAGCAGATTTGAAAATGAAAGAATCAGTAAACTTGAGGATTGGAGAATGGAAATTTTCAAGTCTGAGGAACAGAAAACAGGTTGAAGAAAAGTGAACAGAGCCTAAGTGAATTGTGAGACACCATCAAACTGACTGATGCATGGATTGTGGAAGTCTCAGAAGAAGAAGAGACAGAGCAAGGGGAAGTGAGAATATTTGAAGAAATAAAGGCTGACAATCCTCCAAATTTAATGAAAGACACAAATATAATCATCCAAGATGCTCAACACGCTCCAGATAAGATGAACTCAAAGAGACCCACATTCAAGTTATCCTCAATAAGATTATTAACAAATTTCTCATCAGAAACTTTGGAGGTCAGAAGGCAGTGGGACAATAATATTCAAAGTCCTAAAAGAAAAAACTGTCATCCGAAAATTCCTTATATGATAAAACTGTCCTTCAAAGTGAAGGAGAAATTAAGATATTCCCAGATAAAGAAACCTGAGGAAGTTCATTACTACTACACTTGCTCTGCAAGAAATGCTCAGATGGTCCTACAGGGTAAAATGAATGCAGATTACACAGTAACTAGAAGCCATATTAAAAAAAAGATTTCAATAAAGGCAAATACATGTCCAATTCTAAAAGCAAGTATTATGTACAATGGTTTGTAAGTTCATGTTTTGTTATCTACGTGATTTAAGAAATCAGTACACTGAAGAAAACAATTATTACTCTAAAAGCTGGTATTCTCGTAACTTTGGTTTGTAACTCCATATTTTGTTTTATATACTTTAAAAAGCTAATGCATTTAAAATAATATTACTTTATGTTTTGGGGCCTACCATGCATAAAGACACAATTTTGTGACAATAACTAAAAGGGGGTGGGGATAGATCTGAATTGGAGCAGAGATTTTTATGTTATTGAAGTTAGGCTGTTATAAACTCAAATGAGAATGTTACAACTTTAGGATGTTAGAGGTAATCCCCATGGTAACCACAATGAAAACAGCTATAGAATATACAGACAAGGAAATAAGAAAAGAATTGAACGATTTCACAACAAAAAATAAACTAAACACAGAAAAAGACAGTAATGCAGGAAATGAGGGACAAAAAATTATAAGGCAAATAGAAAAAAAAATAGAAAAGGACAGAAGTACAGTTGACCCTTGAACGACATGGGTTTGAACTGCTCAGGTCTACTTATATGCAGATTTTTAAAAATAAAAGTTACACAGAGTGTACCTGCCTCTCCTGCCTCTTTTTCTATCCCCTCCGCCTCTTCTGCCTCTGCCAACCCTGAGACAACAAGATCGATCCCTCCTTTTCCTCCTCCTCTTCAACCTAGTTGATGAGAAGTTGATGAGGATAAAGAATTTTATGATGATCCAGTTTTCCTTCATAAATACTAAATATATTTTATCTTGCTTATGATTTTAATAACATTTGCTTTTTCTAGTTTACTGTAAGAATACAGTAAACAGTGATTAACACATATTTTGTGTGTTATATTGAACTTCCCAGTCTCCAGAACCGTAAGAAATAAATTTCTATTATTTATAAACTACTGAGTCTGTGGTATTTTGTAATCACAGCAAAAATGGACTAAGATAATGGAAAAGGAAGGGCATTGTGACATCTGCTACAACACAGATAAACCTCAAAGACATTATTCTAAGTAAAATAAGCCAGTCACAAAAAAAATACTGTATGATCACTTCAGTGAGGTTCTTAGAGTTGTCAGAATTGAGACAGAAAGTAGAAAAGTGGCTGCCAGAGGGCTGGAGTAACAGGGAATGAGGAGTTATTGTTTAATGGGTATAGAATTTCAGTTTTACAAGTTAAATAGACTTATGGAAATGAATGGTGGTAATGGTTGTACAACATTATAAATGCATTTAATACCACTGAACTGTACACTTAAAAATGGTTAAGATGGTAAATTTTATGTTATGAATATTTTACAATAAAACATTGAGAAAATAAATATTTCCTGTATTATTCTTTAATACTATGTGTCTAAAGTTGATTACTGTAAAAGCTCTTAAATTTTAGTATTTTTTTCACTTAAAAAATTTTCCCACTTAAAATCTCAAAGACAATACACATAACCTAAACATTTGTACCCCCATAATATGCTGGAATTAAAAAAAAATTTAAAAATCTCAAAAATTGAAATACAACTCTAATGTAAGACAAGTTGAGATGGAAAATTTTATGAGACTAGTTTTAGTACATTGAAAATGGACTACTGTGGCCTGAAAAAGCATCTCAAATCATCTAACACAAATACAACTGTATATATCACTATTAAAGTATCACCATTTCATATTCAAACATTGTCATGACTTTTTTTGGGTGGAGGGACTAATAAGAGAATTATATGAAGTAACAACTCTTATAGCCAGAAATAATTGCAGACCTTTTCAGAATTGGTCATTATAGGTAATGAAATATGATTTAGGTAGCTTTTTACTAGCAAATAAAATATTCTCTTACTATCTGGTGTTTTGAGAAAGTTTTTTTTCTGGTACTTTTTCATTTTCATTTTTCACTCAATGGAGTTTCTCTTAAATCAGATTAGGGTCCTATAATCAGATTTTTATTTAACTAAAAGACAGTTATCTATTTGTGGGTGACAGGAGCTTTCTGCTTTCCAAGAGGGCTTCACTCAAGACAGCTCCATCTTTTCTGTTTATACTTGTAGCTTCTATCAGCAAGAATTAAAAATTAATCTTCCTACATGCAGAAAATATCTAATAACATTTCAGTTTTTATTATGTTCTCATTTTAGCTGGTGAGATTTTTTTTCCCCCTCTTTTCTGTGTTTTCTGCACCTAGTCATTCGAAAAACTGCTTTGCCCTCATTCTTTGATATTGCATATCCAGTCCCCTGTTACTGCCTAAGTTCTCACATATTACTCTGTTTAATCAATGTTGTTGACTCTTGTTGGCATAAAGTTGCTCATAATTTCCCTTATTATTATTTAACACATTAAGATCCACAGTGATAATACTGCTTTCATTCATGATATTGGTAATCTGTGTTCTCTCTCTCACTTTTGCTCTCTTGCTATCTCATTAGATGTGTATCAACTTGCTGACCTTTTCAAAGAACCAGCTTTGGCTTTGTTAATTTTCTGCTGTATATTTTCTATTTAATTGATTTCCACTCTCATCTTTATTGTTCCTTCTTTTTATCTACTTTTTCTTTTCTCTTGCTGAAGTTTACGTTATGATTTAGATATTTCTTCTTTTATAATGTAAGCATTTAAAACTCCATATTTCCCTCTAAACAATGCCTTGGTTGCATCCCACAAATTTTTGTTTATTGTATTTTAAGTATTATTATTAATTTCCAAGTAATTTGTAATTTTTTTGATATTTCTTCTTTGCATTATTTAAAGTGTGTTATATAATTTCCACAAATTGGTTTTAGTATTGCATTGCTGTTGATTTCTAACTTAATTCCATTTTAGTCAGAGAGTATCTGCCACATTATTTCAATCCCCTTTGAATTTGTTTCACGGTCCAACATACAGATTATTTTCTCTGCCTGCTTTCAAGACTTTCCATGTATGTATGTATGTATGTATGTATGTATGTATTTAGACATTGTCTTTCTTTGTATTTATTCTTCTTGGGGTTTGTGGGCCATCTTGAATCTATAAATTTACATCTTTCACCAAATTTGGGGAATTTTTTTTACCATTATTTCTTCACTTATTTTCTGTCTCATCCTCTCTCTGCTGTCCTGAGACTTCAAATATACTTTTGATATTGTCCCATGGGTCCTGAAGCACCAATCATTTTTAAAAATATATTTTCTTCTTTCTGTTCTTCAGATTGGAATAATGTCTATTGATTTATTTTCAAGTTCACTGACTCTTCTGTCATTTCCAATCTACTGTTAGGTGTATCCACTCCATCCTGATCATTGTCTTCATTAAGTCTAGAATTATAGACTTTTGCATGGGTTTTTGTGGCTTCTTATTGTCAATCTTGTTTTTATGATCCATGCAATATACATAGTTCCAGTAATAATGGGGGTCATGTATTTCTTTCAAATGTGATCATGTCTTTAATTGCAATGATAAACTAATAGTAGACATATGATTATACTATATTGGTAGTGGCTAATACTTACTCCCATCTTCTCTCCCACAAAAGCCCTAATTTCTAGATATTATGAACTAAAAAGAGTTTTCTTCTATCATTTATAGGTTAACATTCTTTCCAGGAAAATTAAGTCAACTTGTAGCATATATAATTTTCTTCCAGTGATTAAGAGTTATTTTTTAATTCTAAAATAGCTACTTCTATTACTTCCAGTTAAAGATCTACTTCTATTTTTAATTTTAAATTCATCAGAGTAGGTTTTCTCTGTTGGTCATTGAAAACTATGAGTCATTTCAGGAAGGGAAGAAATGGTTTGTATAAATTTGTTTTTATTAATAATTTCCCTTACTGTATATCTTTCAAAAAAATTGAACATGATAAAACTGTAGACCTCAATTTTTTTTCCCCAAATCAGCAGGAGTTAAAATACATCCCTCTGGGATTGCTAATAATTTTCTCCTGTAAGAAACAAAATAGCACATAACAAAAACAAAAGAATCCTTTTTAGTTGAAAACTAAATGCACATTGCTAAGATATAGGGTTTGATGACATGTTTAGTCACTGTTTTATAACACTGAATAGCCTAATCCAAGTCACCTCTGAGTTGAAAGTTGGCCACGGTCTATTTATAAAATTTGAAATCATTGTATAAGAGCTCTGTTGGCATGCCAAATGAGTTTTTCCAGCCCATTCCCACTGTATCAACTAACATCTTTCAATCGACAAATTGCACTTTGGCATGAACAGAAGGATGGACGTCTGCCACTTTTTTGGTCCCTAGTAAAATAGCTATGAACATATGTGGTATGTTGTTCATTTTTAGAGCTTGAGGATAGGTTTAATTATACCAAAAGGGTAAAGAATGATGGCGAGTTGAAGACCAAACAGGCTTAGCAAGAAATATACAAGGTCATTTAGCAAGGACTATTTATGCCAGGTGGAATTCCCTGACATTTCATTCCACAGTTTATCTTTGTCTTCCTATTGTTAACCTTGCCTAATTAGAACCTGTTAACAAGATAAGAGAGATTAGATTTTTCTTTTTTTTCATTAGGGCTTCAGACACAGAAACAATGCAGGAGAAACAACAGGGAGCCTGATTTGAAATGGATATGAGGCACATTTTCTAATGATGAAAGCTGTCCAAAAATGGAATGGGATGCCTTGGAAATTGTTAAGCTCTGTATCATGGAAGTGTTTAGGCTGATGCTGTACCATCCGAAGAAGCTGTTACATAAAAAATGAAGCAAATGATGAGGACTGTACTAGATATGTGCTGAGGTGTCCTCTAGAGTGTCCTTTAAGGTACACCTGCTGTATACAAAAGTATTATTTTCATGAAACATTAAAATCATTTTAATTTACTATTTACTGTGGCCTTTCTACAACAGGCATTGTGGGGCCACTCTATCTATCAAATGACCTAAAATGAAGTCTGTAAGAAAATATTCAGCACAACAAATGCATTGGATGGGTCTTTTAAATTTGTTCATATTGTGTTAGTCTGCAGTAACTAATTATCTTGTTTATTTAAACCTTAAACAATAAATACCTTTACACATCTTCCTAGCATGTTTCAACAGTTCAACAATGTCTTCTAGAGCCTAGGAAATTTTATCCTACTCCCTTGTTCTCAGTGTGAAGGCTTTTTATGGTCAAACTTTTTGCTTCAGAGTTACAAGACCAGTGCTGACATTTCTGATATCCCATCCTTTCTCAACATATCTGAAGCTGGAAGGCTGAAAAAGAGCATGCCAAGGCTCTTACTCCAATGTTTATGTCTTTTTTTCTAGAACTAAAATATTTTCCAGAAGCAACTTAAAAGAATTACCCTGGCACATCAATTATGAGAACTAGGTCATATGGCTCCTCTTGGACAAAAAAACTGGCAGAGGAGGACAGGGTTACTGTTATTAATTTAGACTATCCTTTCTTAACTAAGAGTGGTACTGCCCCCTAAAAGATATTCAGAAATTTTTAGGAACGTTTTTTTAATTGTCCTAATGCCTAGGATATAGTATTCAACTTGAGTTGTGGGGGCCAAGAACAGTAAATATGATGCTATGTTCGGAAAGTCTTGCTCAATGAAGACTTTACTGCTTCTAAAGTCTCATGGAAAGATTTAATTTGGGCAAAAACGATACCTTTCCTTAGGGCTGGGCACATCGCTGCCTGAATAAAATTGGATTTATGATGGTAAGAACAAAAAGGATGCTTTGTGGTCAGCAAGTAATTGTGTCTGCCACAATTAGTATGCTCTGTATGACTCCTTCCTTTATTTTTGTACAACTCTGAAACCGCATAGGAAATGCATATATAAAACTCTAAATACCTAGTGGAAGATACTATATATCACTTTGACTTGCTATTGTTTTGCAAAATGCTCTACATGTATGCCTCAATAAATATTGTTGCTGACAATGGCATGCGTGGGGGCTGTTGATTAACCTGAAGAGAAACATAAGCGTACCTGGTGATTATAATTGTCAAAGCATTACTCGCATACTTGAAGTTAGCTCTAACCAAAAGCCTGAACTTTGATTTTTTTTTTTTCCCTTTCGTATAATGGAACTTGAATGCTTTTCAAAACTAAAATTCTGATCAAAGATAAGTCTAAAGGCAATGTTTCTCACTTTTATTAAAAACCTTTATAAGAGTAAAATGGAATTTTGATATAAAATAAATTGAAAAGAGATTTTAATAATGCATGGAAATTTATACCGAGATAAATTTTAAGGATACATGAAGCAGTGATGGGAAACATGCTTTAATATTCAGATAAGTACTAAATAAAAATTGGAATATATAAACTATTTTCATAGGTGGTATAAAAGGACCATTGTGAGGAAAGAACCATGAAAAACTACTAAAATGTTGAATTAATTTATTAAGATATTTTAATTATTTCTGATAATTGTCTACTTGGTAAAATTATATTAGCATTCTAAGTAAACCTGAAAAGGACTGCCAGGTCCATTCCATCACTTCCATAAATATGACTCTCTTTCCCATGGAAGAAAAAACACCTATGATTATTCATCTGAGTTCCATACCAACTGTGTATGCTCCCAGACTCTCCTGCTCTATGACCTACCTTATGATAAACTTAGTGGATATATCTTTAATCAATTCATGGTCAAAATCATTACTAATATTAATGTACTTAATATTTTACCTAACTTTTTTAGTTTCCTGTATTTATGCAATTTCATAAATTTCATTTGGTAACTTTGTGCTCACTTAGCCCAGTTATGCACAATTAGTTGCTTAGTAAATGCTTTTTGAATATGATAATGATAAATTACCTTTTCAAGTATAGTAACAATTCTCAAGTGACTTGAAAAAGTTATTACATAATAAAAAAATTCGACTTTATTTTATATGTGCAATAAGGCCTGTTTATAAATAACTTGGAAGAAAGTAAGATTAAATCTATAAAGATCTGATTTATTTCTGCCAAGTTTTAGTATATTAGCACATTAACTTGGTCTTAAACTCTTAGACAAGAAAAAATCATTTATAAAATTAAGGAATTATCAAAGAGTATATGGATATCATTGTCAATTAAATTGGCAATACAATATCAGAGTCATCTGTATTATGAGATTTATATTTTTAAGGATATATATAGAATCTTAGAAATATATTTGGCCTATGGCATTACATTTTTCATAAAAATCACATATTCTGTTATTTCCTGTTGTAATTTTCATATTATTTTACCCTTTAATATTAGCATAAAAAGCATGCATCTAAAATAATTTTATTTCACATGCAAACACAAAAATAGGATTGTCAAAAAATTAAGTTTGAAATGTTTATCAGTATGTTAAATAAAGAACAGCAGTTTTGCTGGTGCTGTAAAATTTTAGAAAATCACATAAAGCTATGTAGAGTAAATTAACTGTAGAATGTTTGTAACTTTATGCTTCTTTAATTAAAAATATCTTGTTTTGATCTGTGGCCCTTAAAAAGATTCAAATTTTAACTTAATTTTTAAATGTGAAAAAAAGTACTTGCCATAGAAATTCATTTTTGAAATGCTGAAGTTTATGAAAATAATCTTTTCAATTGAAAAAAATACTTCAGAAAAGCACGTAAAATTTCAGCAAGGAAGTTGATGCACCACTGAGGCTGGTCAAAGGTAATGACTAATAGCTTTTAAGAATTACTGATCTAGTATTTATTCTCTTGACTGATTTAACCACAACTCTTTCACCCTCCAAACATTTTTTTTCCTCAGATGGGAACTTAGGAGAAATAGCTTCAAATTCATGTCTATTGGTACGCTGGAGTCAGTTTCAAATACTGCATTAGTCTTCCCAGAATTATTGTGTGAATACATTCTTCTTCAGCAAATTTTGTGTAATTAGCTTCTTTCTTCTTTTGATTTCCTGGCTAAATGTTTTTACACCTTTCTGTATTTAACTGTCTTCTTCAATTCTAATGACTCTCTTGAAAGAGCTTTTATCTTTCCCAGCCTGCTACATAAAAACTGTGTGTCTCAGAATTTTTAACATATGGTTGCAGACTTTGAAAAGGACAACACAGACACTTTAAGGAGATTACGATGGATTGGTTGATGAACTGAATATGCAAAGTAAAAGAACAAGGTAGGAGACCCCATCCTCTCTGGGAAAAAAAAGAAAAATATTGAAAGTCTTGCTAGTTATCCACAATGCAATATAGATTTTTATACTGAAAGGAGGGGTAGAATTGGTAGAAGATAATACATTAAGGGGCAGAATTTAATCAATAAAATCTTTGTGACAATTTCTTCAAGATAGTCTTGAGAAAGATTATGACCTGTCATCATAATGCCAGTGGGTACTGGGACATCAATAAAATCTATTGATACTTTGAAAGGCACATTACTTTCATTTTTCTTTCAGTTACTCAAAGCAGCTATATCCTGAATCCATCAAACATGATAATGCTTACACTTTTTATCTCAATTAAATTATAAATACTTTGTGGGTAAAGGCTACGCCATGTGTTTTTATATATTATATATATAAAAATGTGTTTTATATATAAGATATATGTATATATATATATTCAGAATTTAGGATATAGTGCTAATTGCAAAATAAATATCCAATATCTACTTTTAAAAATTATTAACTTGATGTATTCACAGAGATATTGAAATATTATCTAGTCAATATCTTATCAACTACCCATATTTCAGCATATTCAACATCAATACAGTATTGGTGAATGGTGTGGAATTCCCTCGGTCCAGTTAAAGCCAACTAGAAGACTCAAATTGGCAACAAACTCTCCTTCATTCATTTATGGAGTCCTTTTATGTGTTAGGCATTTTATCAAGGCACAAGAGAAGATACAAATCAGGAATAAAAGATTCTTACAAAAGTACCTCATGTCAGCATGGAGCCACTCTTGCTTCTCCCTACTCCTGGTTTGCAGCTTAATTTCTCTATGATGACGTCCTGACCCAGGATGTCAATTTTTAAACAGTTTGTTTTGACCTCCAGATATTTGTCAAAACATATTCTAAGCAGTATTCTAAGTTCCACACTGCCAAAATTTATGCCAGTTACATTCAGTACATACCTTTACTTTCCTCACTTTATTTTGGCATATTCTTGATTTTTATATACATGTGAAATATTTTACTAATAGCACACATGTTGGTTCCAACTATTTTTTTTTTTTCCTCATTGGGCTTCCCTCCTTACTTTCCCTCACTCTTCTATTTGACTTCCATGAAGTAAAAAACGCACAATTTACATTCTTGCTCAGGTTTCTAACATTTACTCCAAACTTACCATTTGGTTGTAACATTAATACAAAAATCCAATCCTTTTTCCTTCCATCCTTCCTTTCTTCCTTCCTATCTTCCTCCCTCTATCCCTCCTGCTCTCCCTTCCCTTTCTGCTTTCCTTCCTTTTCTCTCTTTCTTTCAGATTCTATAGAATCCATGACATTCTTTTCAAGCTAATAAAAGGCCTGTATAACATTATTAGACATTAGGAAATGTAAATTAAAACCGTAAGGAGATACCACTACAGGCCTACTAGAATAATTAAAATTAAAAAGACAGAAAAGATCAAGTGTTGACGATGACATGGAGCAACTGGGAACTTTTACATACTGCCTATGAGAATGCAAAATGATAAAGCCATTCTGTAAAACAACCTGGCAGTTTATTTCTCATAGTTCTGGAGGCTAGAAGTCTGAGATCAAGGCACTGGCAGATCTGGTGTCCATTAAGGACACTCTTCCTGGTTTGCATAGCGCTGTCTTCTCCTCGTATACTCACATGATAGAGAGGAGACAGAGAGACGGAGGGAGGGAAGAAAGGAGGGGAAGCAAGCTCTCAGGTGTCTTTTCTTATAAGGTCACTAAAGTCATTATGAGAGCTCCATTTTCATAATCTGATTACCTCTGAAAGGTCCCACCTCCCAATACCACCACATTGGCTTCAAAATTTTGGTGGGACACTCTTCAGTCCATAGCACTCCAACCCTAGCCTCCCATAATTCATGCATTTCTCACATATAAAATACAAACATTCCATCCCAACAGTGTCAGAAGTCTTAACTCACTCCAGAATCAACTCTAAAGTCCTAAGTGTCATCTAAATATTATCTAAATCAGACATGAGTAAGATTCAAGATACAATTCATCCTGACACAAAATTCTCTTCCAGCTGTGAGCCTGTGAAACAAAATAGGTAGCGTGATTCTGAAACATAATAGTGGGACACACATAGCGTAGACATTGACATTCCAAAAAGGAAAATTATGAGGGAAGAAAGTGGTAATGGGCCTAAGCAAGTCCAAAACCTAGCAAACCAAATCCCACAAAATCTTAAAGCTCTAGAATAATCCTCTTTGGCTCACTTCTCTGCTTTCTGGGCCCACTGGAGTGGCATGGCAATGTCACTCCCTTTGCTCAGTAGGGCAATTTTGTGGTAGTCTTGTCCAGACTATAACTCTGCTGGCCTAGGGCTCTATTGGGTGGCACCAACCTTGTGGCTTCTGATGGAGGCTGTCTGCCCTCTTGGCACCTAGGTGGTGGCCCTGATGATCTTTGAATCACCTTGGGAGTCCTTCTTTCCTTTTTTTGAAAGATAGCATACTTTTACAATCTTTCTTTATTCCATCCCATTTTCTCTGTTTCTTTTAGTCCCATCTAGCAGTGTTTATATCATAATCTCATTTGTATCCCTGGATTCTTGTAGGATGGCTGATCAAGTCTACAGTTCACTCCCACACTAACCTCCCTATCAAAGGTTTACCCCCCATACCCTTAGTGTTCTCCTCCAAACATACTTTCTCATTTTTTATAATATGGACATGCTGAGAATTTTCCAAATCTTTACATCTTAGTTTCTTCTTGCCTAACAATTTCACCTTCAATTCTTTTCTTCCTTCTTGGATTTTACGTATGCAATCAGGAGAAACCAAGGTGCTCCTTTGATGCTTTAATTAGATATCTCCTCAACTAAATTTCTAATTTCATCTTTCACAAGTTCTACCTTCCACAGAAGACTAGAACACAAACACAACTCAGCCAAGTTCTTTGCCACTTTATAACAAGGATTGCCTTTCATCAAATTTTCAATAATATATTCCTTATTTCTGTCTGAGATCTCATCACGATGGCCTTTACCAACAACATTTCAATCAACATTCTGTACATGATCATTATCTGTATTCTCCAAGAAGACAGAAGCTTTCTCTGTATCTCTTCTCATTTTTTCCTGAGCCCTGACCAGAATTGCTTTTAAAATTCCCTTCATAGGAATATTGGTTTTTGCTAGCATGTACCTCAAAGCTCTTCCAGCCTCTGCCCATCACCCATTTCCAAAGCTGCTTCCATAGTTTTAGGCATTTGTCATGGCAGCAATCCACTTCTTTGTATCAATTACTGTCTCATCATCTCAGGCTGCTATAAAAAAATACCATAGACTGAGTGGCATAAATAACAAATGTTTATTTCTCACTGTTCCGGAGGCTAGAAGTATGAGATTACAGTACCCACAGATCTGGGGACTGATTAGAGCCCTCTTTCTGGTTTGCAGACAGTTGTCTTCTCATTGTATTTTCACATGGAATAGACCAGGAAAAGAGAGAGGAAGCAAGCCCTCTTGTACCTATCTTATTATAAGGGCACTTACTCCATTCATGCAGGCTCCACTTCATCACCTAATTACCTCCCAAAGGCCCCATCTCCAAATACCATCAAATTGAGGGTTAGGGCTTAACATATGAACTTTGTGGGAATACATTCAGTCCATAGCAAATCTCAAAGGCATTGTAGTCACACCAAAGAGGGTACACACTTTATGATTCAATTTGTATGACCTGGAAAAGATAAAGCTGCATCGACAGAAATCAAATCACCGATTCCAGGACTGTGTTTAGAGGTAGGAGGTTGCCTGCAAAAGGACATGAAGAAATTTGAGTTGTGGCAGTGTTCTATATCTTGATTATGGTGGTGGTTACACAGCTCTATACATTTGTCAAAACTCACCAAACTGTAGAGTTAAAAATGATGAATTTTACTGTATGTAAATTGTACCTCGATATTTTACTTAAAAATTGGGATCAGAGATAAGATTTATTTAAAAATAGAAACACATATAAAGCCACATTTGTTCTGAGTTCTGATTCTGTGAAAACAGGGCTACGTGGATTAGAAAGTATAGGAACAAGAAAATACTTCTCTGCTCTTTGCCTAATAATGATTTTAGGCAAATTTATGAAAGCGTCATAGTTACCTTTCTCTATTTCTCTCTATATTCCGCTATTCCTTTCTCTAAGTTTCAGAAACCTTGGAATATTAATATCTTTGGTGTATTCAGCTCTAATATGTGGCTTTTATGTATGCCTACATTTTTTGTCCTATAATGCTGCATTCTTCACTATTGTCTACTGTCTCGCTCTCTCCTCAAATGCACTTCTCTGTCAGTGAAATTTTTTCTCAGTGATGTATGCAGGGAAATGGCTTTTGTTGTTTTAATATAAATATATGAAGGCATGGAACACAGGAAGAGACTTTGAGAAAGAGAATATGCCTCTTTCAAAAATCAGTCTTTAATTACTGTATCATTAAAGTCAAAGCTTTCAATTATATATAAAAACATTAAATTATACATAAACATAAAATTATAAAACATTATATATAATTTAATTTTTAATAGATGTTAAACATATGTTAAAATCAGATAGTGAGGGAGAAAATATTAATATTTTTGTCTGAAAGAAGCAGCACAACACCATGGCATGACAAGGGTCTTCAGCTGTCCACTCAGTTCTTTTTTCTTTGTCCTTTCTCTCACTTTACTTTTAAATGCACAGAACGTCTTAAAGTTCCAAGTTGTTTTTTATGACAGCCACTGTGGCTAATGCTGTTGGTTACCACAGGCATTTTCTCCTTCTTCCTTGCTAACAAAGGCAGATTTCATTCACTCTTTGGGTGTTCAAGTGCTTAAGGGGAGACTGGGCCTGCTCGTCTCTGACGATGAAACAGCTATTGTAATTTGTTTCCCTTGCGGTGAATGGCTTCATGGAGGAGAAGTTGGGTGGGGCTTCTGGGAAAGATTTTTCTCACACTTTAAAAGGGATATGAATAAGGTGTTAGGGGCTGAATTGTGTTCCCCATGCAAACTGACATATTGAAGCCCTAACCCCCAATGTGACCATATTTGGAGAGAGGGCCCATGAGGAGGTAATAAAAGTTAAATGAGGTCATAAGGGTGAGGTCCTAATCCAATAGGGCAGGTGTGATTATAAGAAAAAGGAGAGACATCAGGCTTGCTCTCTCTTCAGGATGACAGGAAAGGCCACGTGAGAACACAGCAAGAAGGTGGTTGTCTACACATGAAGAAGAGAAGGGTCACCAGAAACCGAATTTGCTGGCACCTTGATCATGAATGTCTAGCCTTTAGAACTATGAGAAACTAAACATCTGCTGTTTAAGTTGCCCAGGCTGTGGTGTTTTGTTATGGTCACCCAAGAAAACTAGTAGGTGAGGGAAACACCCACGTTCCCCTTCTAGGCTCTGGACATGGCTGTGTGAAAATATGATGACTGTACCTTCTGTGGTTATCTTGAGGTCATGAAGGAAAAAGGCTGGGGGTAAAAGCCAACAGGCTGAGAATATTAGTTGGAGAATTAGAATCTGGGTATTTTATGATTTTACTACACTATCACGTAAGTCAAACTTCTGTCTCCCTGCCACCCAGCCTGCCACTTCTCAGGTGGATTCCTACCTGCTTAGCTCCTGACTGAGGGTCCTCTGGTGATGGTTGCAGGGATTATTTCAACCATGGGTGGGTGTGGGAGTACAAAAAACCACAGGGACTTCTATTTATACAATGGTCTTTGGTCACAAAAGCCTGAATAAGAATATTTACTGTTGGAAAACTCTCAATTTTTAGCCTAAATCCTTCATTCTACGTTGTTTGGAATAAGAGCCTTATCTTTTGTAGCACTTGTCCTTAATAGACTATAAATATCCATCTCATAAATTTATCTATTTTAAAATTTCATTTGGAAAAAAATATTTGGGTTATCACTGTTTCACACAGATCCCAAGCCCTGTCACAAGCCAGCTGGCTCTGGCCCAGCTTGTGACTCTTCTTGGCAGGAAGGAGGTTTGGTTCTTAAAAAACTCAATGGGGATCTAAGTTACCAGAGCTCCATTCTGCTGTATGCCCTTCTCTGTCATCACTGAAGGCCACCTGCCCACCTCACAGTCCTTGTCACTCAGTTCAGGACATGGGCTGCTTCTGGCCAGGCAGGGTCATGAGCTGTGGGGTGTCCAGGAGCTAACTGTAAACTGATATTTGCCTCTGCACTATGTGGTGTTTATTCTACTATTCTGTGGCCTAGGGTTATAGCAATACAGGTTTGATTTTGTCTTAAATCCTATGAAAAGCCCTTCTTATATCTTTTAATCCTAACAATTATCTTAAAGTAGAGATTGGCATCTCTGTTTTACAAAGATACAGGTAACTTACCTGAGGTCATCAAGGTAGTAAGTGGAAAAGTCAGGATATAAATCTAGATTAGTCTGACTCCAAAGCCCACGTTGTAAAATAATTCAATCTATTGCCATTGTAAAACATTACATGATAGAGGGGAAGCTCAGATACTATTAATTTTCTTCTCTCCAGAATGAAAACAGGAAGAGAAAAATAGGAAGGAGTAACGAAAAGACAGAATCCTGAGAGATGAGAGTGAATACCAAATAAATACAATTTTTCATGATCTAAGTGCTGGACATTGTATGCGTTCAGCCATGAAGCATGCTGGAACCATAGAGATGTATCTGTTGTTTATATCTGTCCAGCATACCTGTTTCCATTTTTCATATAATAGCACACTCTAGCTTCCCCCCAACTCCTTGTGATTCTGGTAGGACTTCTCATCTCCATTCCCTTGACTAAGTGATTTGTCTAGGACTGGATAGATTACCCAAACTAGGAAAATCGCAGATCAATAAGTCACTGGAGATGGTGATAGGTCAGCCCTCTCCCTTCTCTGAGATAATCAAGCAGAGATGATTTAATACTTGATCAGTACATAGCCATGTTTCCATATATTGCAAAGAGCCTATGTAGTAGCAGAGAATGGGTGGGCAAGATGAGAGAGGGAGAGTCTGAGAGAAAATCATGGTGACAGCTGAGTTCCTGGTTCCAGTCCCTGAGGTGCTTGGAGATAACTTGGTTACTGTAGCAAGCCTTTCAAGCCTTTTGATTATGTGAAATGTCTCATGCAGAGCCCTTTCATTAAGTCTTGCCCACCATTTTTTGCATTTCTATCACTTGCAACCAAAAGAATACTAACTATAGTAGAACTCATGGGCTGAATAATGTGGCTAAGACTCTGACTTCAAACCACAGTTTCCTAAGTGATATGATAAATTTGCAAACTGAGGAAAATTTCAAGTATTTGATATAATGTGTGTTTGCAAATCTTCTGGAATTTGTAGACTGTGGTGATACTTGGAGTCAGCTATTATGGAGCTGGCAGCATATTTGTTTCTGAGATTTAGAGAATGATTCATTTGAGCTTAAATAGAAGTGTCCTCAGAGCAAGACCATAGCTGAACATGTTTAAAATTCAAGCAGGACTTCTAAGCATGCATAATACAAAATCAACGAATATGTAGTCATCTGATGTGGGTAGATGCTCAGAGAGAGGTTGGGGTAAGGATGTGTTTTAGGGTACCTACAGGTGCCAAGTAGTTCATCTTCGACACAATGTACATTAATCAGGCCTGTGACAGAGGGAATATACTGCATGGCTTCATCCAGCTTTCATAGCACACCTACTATGATCAGACACTGTGACTATGATGACCCAAGTTTGGTTGTGACTGGCACAAGATCTAGTCTTAGGTAGACATGTGAAACTGTACTATACCATGTGGCAGAGATATATGGGTAGAGGACCCTAGAGGATATACTTTCAAAGGCTAATAAGTTTTACTTGTCTGTGGGGAAAAACAACTAATTTCTGATATTTCCTTATATTTCCCTAGTTCTGGTCTTTCCTTTGAGCTCAAAACTCATAAATATAAATGCATATTTGATATATTCACTTAGAAATCTGAGTTACCTCAAATTTAACATGGCCAAATAAAACAGTTCCTGTGTTAGTCTTTCCTAGCTTAGTAAATGCTTATACCATCCACTCACTGAGTGGTGTAAGTCAAATATGTATAAGTCATCTTTGATCCCTTTTTTTTTTATTATTATTCCAGGGTATTGTGAGGGTACAAACACTACAGTTACACTTTATGCCTTTGCGTCACCCAAGTGCGGGTTTAAGGCATGCCCTTCCCCCCCTACAGTGCTCCCCGTGTCCTTTAGTTGTAGATTTGCCACCCCATCCCCCTAATCCCTAGAGAGTATTTCTGCCATGTGATCAACCTAGTGTTGATCAGTTAGTACCAATTTGATGGCGAGTACAAGTGGAGCCCGTTCTTCTGCTCTTGTGGTGCCTCATTTTCGATAATGGGCTTAAGTTTAATCCAGGAAAGTGTAAGAGGTGCTGGATCACTGTCGTTTCTTATGATTAATATTCCATTGTAAACGTATACCAAATTTTAATAATCTACTCATGGATTGACGGGCACTTGGGTTGTTTCCACATCCTTGCAATAGTGAATTGTGCTGCCATAAACATTCGGGTGCAGATGTCTTTATTATAGAATGTTTTGTGCTCTTTTGGGTAGATGCCTAATAGTGATCCCTTTTTTAATCTAATTCTCCTCTGCCACCTTATCCAGTTCATTATCAAGTCTCCATAGTTCTTAGATGGTTAAGCTATCCCAAACTGAATAATTTACACATAAGAAAGCAAGTACTCTTCAAAGGACCAAGAGTGACTTCATAAATTCTCATGGTATATATATGATTATAATGATATACCTATTAGTTTATCAACTAAAATCTTCAATTTAATTATAATAAAACTTACCTTTCTGAACATCGTGGTTCTCATGCTATTAGATGATACAGCTTTCTGACCTGAGAGATTCATTTTTGTAATTATAGTTCAAGATTAGTAGATAGGTGGCATTCCTGAGAGTTAGTTTTACCCCTTTCTACCATACCTTAAAAATGTTTATAGCATAAATGTTGAATGAATGCCAATGAAATGTTTGTGGCAATAAATCTTTTTTGTCATATATCCTTTGTGTTGTGCTTCTTGAAAATATATCTTGCACAAACCCTGACCTGGTAAAAGTATAATTCACTTTATTTCTTTCATTCTTTAGCCCAGTGAAATGGGGATCAAGGGAAAAGTTGAGAATGATTAAGAGGAGAAATAGAATGACATAGTAAATGGGTCAGGCCAATTAAAGATTTGCACTCCTCAAAATAATGAGTGCCTGGGACTAATGAAAAGAATTTTTAAGGTCACTTAGTCTTTAAACATGTAATTTACTATTTGAAAATCTTCCTCTGAAATGAGCAGTGACTTTGAAGAAGTTGAAAATTTGCTTTATAATAAGTCAGAAATCAGGTATATCACCTGCTGCTGGTAAAAGTAAAGCATTATAATTTACTTATTTCATCCTCTGTGATGCCAGTAAAATCAATCTGTGATTCAAAACTCATAATCGTATGGGTCGCTCTGTGTTTTACAAAAGTTTTTTAAATTTTAAGATATTCTAGCATTTTTAAAGTATTATGTGAGATTTGGAGAGAACATTGTATAATGATAAATTTTGTTAAATGTCTTTTATTACTACTTTTATTCATCACATAGTCTGGTTTTCTATTATAATAATTGTTCGACATAGTTGTATCCCAGATAATCTAGGAAGAAAAAGCACCAACCTATTTTCTAGACCTTAGATAAATATGTGAACCTTGCCTCTTGAATGTGTGACAGTGAGGAACATGATTATCCTTTGTTCATTAGTTTTTCTGTTTACAAAATG
>RJWJ010032001.1:0-18796 GCA_004363605.1 Indri indri
AGAGCCTGGAAGCTAGCGTGGCAGGCTGAATCATGGCCCCACAAAGAGATTTACATCCTAACCCCTGGAACCTGGGGATGTGACCTTGTATGGCAAAAAAGGACTTTGCAGGTGTGATTAAGAACGTTGCGATGGGGAGATTATGCCATCATACGTGTCCTTACAGGACGGCAAAGGCAGTTTTCACAGAGAGGAGAAGGTGATGTGAAGATGGAGGTGGAGATTGGAGTGATGTGGCCACAAGCCGAGAACGCCGGCAGCCGTGGGAGCTGGAAGAGGCAGGGCGGAGTCTCTTCTAGAGCCTCTGGACATAGTGTGGCCCTGCTGACACCTTGACACCGATTTTCAACTTCTAACCTCCAGGACTGTGGAAAATAACTTTCTGGGTTTTTTAGCTTTTAAAAATTGTGTTAAATTATGCATAACATAAAATTTACCATTTTAGCCATTTTAAAGTGTACAGTTTGGTGGCATTAAGCACAGTTATGTTGTGTAACCATCATCATTATCCATCTATCCCAAACTTAAACTCTATATTCATTAAAGAATAATTTTCTACCCTCCCCATCCCTCAGACCTGGAAGCCCCTATTCTCCTTTCCATCTCTGTGAACTTGACTACTCTAGGTACCTCGTATAAGTGGAGTCATTCCATATTTGTCCTTTTGTGTCTGGCTTATTTCACCTAGCGTAGTGTCTTCAAGGTTCATCCATGTCATTGCGTGTATCCGAATGCCCTTCCTTTTCAAGGCTGTGTAATATTCCAATGTGTGGATAGATCACATTTTGTTTATTCATCTGTTGATGGATATTTGGGATGCTTCCATTTTTTGGCCATCATGGGTAGTGCTGCAAATCTGTGTTGCTTCAATCCATCAAGTTTGTGGTTCCAGCAGCCCTAGAAAACTAATGGGGACAGTGACCTGGTCCTTGGTGTCCCTGCATTCCTCACCACAGGTCAAGCAGAAAAGCAGCTTCTCAAGGTGCGTGATTCCCTGCATCACAGTCACCTGTGGGAGGGGTGGAGGCGAGACAGTTTAAAATGCAGATTTCTAGGTTCTGTCTGCTGTGTCAGGATAGGACCAGAGAAGCTGTATATTTAACATGGGCAGCAGAAGATTTTCATATACACTAAAGCTTAAGAAATTGTAGTTTGAGAACTAGTAGGTTACTTCTCCCAAATAAAACATGTAATTATGTGTGTCTTACGGATATAATCCCTTAATCTGAAGGGATGACCTTCCTAGTAGGGGTGTCAGGCATGGGGGCGAGACAGGTCTCTCTAAGCTTTCAAATCACCTGGCAAACAGACAGATAATAGAAAACACCTGTTACTTTAAAAATTGCATGCAATTGTTTTTCTTGGTCTGGAAGGAAGAGGAATTGTTCTTTTAGGGGGAGAACTGCACTTTTGTTTAGAAAACAAAATGATAGGAGTCCCCCTAAGTGCTGAGAAGCGAGGTCCCCAGGCCTGAGCTGGATGGGTGAGGATGAAACAAAGGAAGGGTAAATTGCTCTAGGAAATCAAGAAATGTTGAAGTTTTATTGGTGTCCAGGATGGGGAAGAGATGAGAGTCTAGAAGACCAGACCAGGAGATGGCACAGTGGTGTAGAGGGAGCTCTGAGAAGGGCGTGGGGCTCAGTGACATGGCACGAGGCTAGAGCACATGGAAGACAGGACCAGAGAGGAAGCCCTGCTAGGAAGCAGAGGCAACAACAGCCAGGAACAGCGGTGTCTTCTTGGCCATGAATTTACCTCCTGCATTTGCTGTAATTACCCTCTTTGGCCACAAAACCTTCAGTAAAATGTTACATATGGCTCGTATACAAAGACCTTTGCAGAAAAGAAGGAAAAGAGGTTTTGTGCCATAGCAGAACATCTCAAGAAAGGGGAGAGGTGGGCCCTGCAGGAATTGGGGTGCAATGAGGAGGCAGTCTGCAAGCAAGGACTGACCAGAAGAATGTAAGCCCCTTGCCCACGCAAATGTGCAGATCCTTTGGGGGATGCTGGATTTCCTGCAGTGAGTGGAATGGGGACTTGTTTCAATACCAACATGGTATAGAGGAAAAGGGTGATCCAGAAGGATGGAGAACCTTTGGAAAGGATGGTTATACATAGGTAGAGACTCTACCAAGGCAATGTGGGGAGCTGGCTCCATGGAAGTCACCTTACTCCAAGCCTGTGGCTTTGCAACACATTTTTAGGCTAGTGAGAACCTGGACTCATCACAGAATTGAGCTTTCTAAGATCACAACTGGAGGATCCTTGGTGAGAGTCTGATAGAACGTGCGTGTGTGTGTATATATATAAAACAGAAGGTTCAAATTATTGAAAGGCGAACAAAAGATGTTCTGAAGGTAGAGATTAATAAAAAAACACAAATTTCTCCTTTTGATATTTTTTCTACTTTCTCCTAAGCCAAATGCTCAGGCATGTGGAATTTAATAATTGTTTTTAAGTCAAATCAATTTTGGAACAGAGAGAGGTTTATAGACTCCCCTGCTCGTCAGTGGATTGCTGATTAATGATGCTGGAGTCTGTAATTATACTGCTGTCAGGAGGCTGAGTGTCCTCAATAAATCCAGGCTCATCTGCCTTCCCAAGACACCAGGAGAGAAGTGTCTTGATTTATGCCCCAATTGGCACATGTTCTCTTTACTGTACCTTAGAGAACTCTCAACTACTTAATGGTTTGAGAGGTCAATTTTCATCTTGCTTGCACTGAGCAACCTAGAATTTAAGTGTCCTTGCCCATGATTGTGAGGTCATAAATTGGGCTTCTCTTCTTATTGTGCTTTTCATTCATTTTTCTCTCCTTAACTAACCTCATTCATTAAAAAAAACTGAGTGTGGTAGATCACAAAAATGGTGACTATTTCCACCCCTCTCTGAATCCATGCCCTTTAAAATGTGACCTTGCCATCCACATCCTTTAAAATGTGACCATCCTGGAGTCTATTTTTCTATCCCTTTAATCTGGGCTGGCTTTGTAACTTGCTTTGGCCAATAGAATGTAGTGGAAGTAACAATGTGCCAGTTTCAAAAGGCCTCAAGAGCCCACTTGCTCTTCTGCTCTAAGAACCCTGCCAGGCTTGGGTTCTGGTGGACAAGCCCAGGCTGGGCTGCTGGTTGATGATAGACATATGGCCCAGCCCTCCCTCTCTCTCCCCATGCTCAGAAGTAGAGCCTACATGATCTGCAGCTGAGCCCAGCTGAGACCAGAAGAACCACCCAGCAGAGCTTAGCTTAAACAGCCTAATTGCTGAATCATGCACTAAGTTAATCATTGTTTTCAGTCTAGTTTGCTGTGCAGCATTATTGTGGCAATAGATAACCCATACCCTGGGTACCTACTGCATACTACCACTGTTCTAGAGTTTGGAGACACAGAGAATCAGGGATACAGAGATGGAAAAGGCATAGTTCTGGCCCTTCAATTGCTCACAGTCTATTGAGGCAGGCAGCCTGACAAATAGGTAATTCCAATGGGAAGTGACAAGGGGAACAGTTTTTATTGAGCCTCATCTATGTGCCAGACATGATGCTAGGCATTTGATCATTTTGCTCAATCTTTGCTATAAGCCCATGTGGCAGACATTATTATTGACCCCTTTTATAGATGAGTATACTGAGACCAATGGAAATTGTCAGGTCCTGATTCCAACCAGTCCTCATTTCTGCTAGCCCCTGATGCTTCTCTATAACGTACAAAGCTTTCAGGAATAAGAGGAAGGGGAAGCTGGCACTCATGGGGTAGGAGGGCAAGCCTCATTAGGGCCTGGCTAACGGGTGAGACTGGGAGTCACAGGCCACCAAATTTGCACAGGGGTGAGCTGTCGTGATCATGAGCTGGAGAAGCTGGATTGGATGCATTCGGATGGGGGCCCTGCTGGGGACCCTGGAAATATCATCAGCTCATATCAGGGTGCAGGCTGAAGAAGACAAGTCATAACCCATGGGAGGCAGGGGTGCATGGGGACAGGAGGAATTTTGTTTGCTCTCTGTGACAAGAAGCATTTCTCTGCTGCAGAATATTCAACACTAGACAATGCCTGATTGGGAATTTCTGCATGGAATGGATTTTTAAAAAACTCATCATTAATAGAAAATTCACGTTTTTCCTTTGTTGCTTTTTCTGCAATGCTCTTTTAAGATGCTTGTTTTTAAATGGATTGTCTAGCTTTCTTCTGAAGGCTCATCTAGCTGAAAGGACTACACACTGTGATGTTGCAATGTGTGATGTGTCAGCCGTGGGCAGCTCTTTATCTACTCTCTACTCTAACCAGCATCTCTTTCTCTCTGTAAAATGTCCACATAGGGGGGACATGGAACAGACAAAAAGTGATTCTTAACATTTGCGGGGGCTGATGTGAAACTGTGAGCTCCTTGAAGGTAGCAGCCAGGTCTGCTGCATTTATTGTCCCTTCCTATAAGTGGAGGGCAGATGCAATAAAAACAGCTAACATATGTGGAACGCCCTCTCCAGGCATTGTCGTGTTTCTGTCTGTTAATTCATAGAAGCACAGATACTATTATTGTCCTAGTTTTGCAGATGAGGAGGCAGACAGGAGGGGCAGCTGTTTTTCAGGCCTCCTAGCTGGGAAGGAGCAGAGCACAGATTTGAACAAGGCCATTTGGTTCCAGAGCCCATGATCTTAAACTCTCTGCTCCAATTGTCTAGAAATGAAACCCAGGGGGTGGGGAGCTGGGGGGGCTCTTCCACTTTTTACTTCGTATACTTCCGTAATTAGCGGAGGTTACTATGCAATAAAAATGCAAATCTGGGGTGGGCGGGGGGAGAGAAAAAAATGCCTTAAAATATTGTTTTAAAATCATAGGATGTTAGAGCTGAAAGTGGCCTCGGAGCAGATCTAGCCCAAGGAGGAAGTCATTTTGAAGGTGAAACAATTTTTCCCAGGCCACACAGCAGGGTGGTGGTGACAGTCTGGACAAGAAGCCAACGCTCCTTGTTCCTTCCTCTCAGCTCCACCCAGAGGACAGTGTCTGTGCCAGGGCCTGCTGCGGCGCGGCCGGAGCTGTGGTCTCGGGCTGGTTTGCTGTGCCCCCTCCCCTGGCCTTTCACATCCCTCCTCCCCTCTCGTCCTGTCTCCCGGGGCCGGAACTCTCACACGTGGCCCAGACTGACCACAGCGACTTTTCGGGGGCCCCTCTTGGGCCTGCTCCATGCTTTCCTGATCTCCCTTCCAGTCAAATCTGCCTGTGTCCACGTCCGATTCCTTAAGCCTATCTGGTCCAGCCGGAAAAACTAATCCGAGCTGAAGTGTGGAAAATAGACTCACTTTTCCCTCCCACAGGTTACAGCTCGATTTTGACAGCCAACCATCAACAACTCAAAGCAACGGACTCCTGCAGCCATTGCAGCAGCCGGGCCTGGCTAGCGGGGGAAATATTTAAGCATTTAATGCCTCAGTGAATGTATTTAGTAGCAAGAAGGATGGTTAAGTGGGAAGGAAGAACTAATCGCAGGGCCACGCTGAGTTCCATGTGTTGGCAAGACCAGTCAGACCAGTGACGTCAACCATAGAATCCCTGGTTCTTTCTCTCAGCCCTTCCCTTTCCAAAGAATCGCCCTCCTCTCTGACCATTTGCAGAGAAAAGGGAGGCCGTGATATAATCATGGAGGCGGATAAATGTAATCCTTCGGACAGAAGCTCTTTTCTGGGACAATGTTTCGTTTTCACAGCATCACCCCGAGTCTCATTTTATGCGGTGACCTTGCGCTCTTGCTGAACCTTCCTCAAAGTAAGAATGGTCATTTCCTCCTCCGGATTCCCTGAAGGCAATGTGGCAGACAAGTCACTATTGTGTAGCTGCTTAGAGGTTATGTTTACTGGGGTCGTGTCTTCCCAGAAAATCCGCTTTCTGAAGTCCCCGCACTTCCTCTCTCGAGTCACACAGTGGGCTCTGACGGCTGAGGAGGAAGCGAGGGTCAGGGAGCAATTTTGATCCTCATCCTGTATTTAGGATTCTAGCTTCCCCTCACCTCCCCGGAGGTCTTGTTCTGGAAAACAGCACTTGTTTTCTGTGAAACAAAGCCTTCTGGAAAGCAGGAAGGCCATCCCGGCAGAGCCTCGTATGGGCAGGAGCAGGGAGCAACATTCTGGAAGCCCGTGGGTTTTTCTGCCAGTGAGGATTCAGGGCAGGCCCAGGAGGTCAGACTGCACTTGCTTTTGGCAGGATGGGCTCCAGGCTGGAATTGCAGGGACTCAGGAATTATGAAGGCGTTTGTAGTCCCAAGCCTGTAGTTCTAGATCTGGCTCTTCTAGGAACATACTTATATTTCTTTGGGCCTCTGTTTGTCACCTGCAAAATGGAGATTGTAATACTTGCCCCTCTCACCTCGTGGAGGTGGGTGCAGATTTTAAAGAAAAAGAAGGTAAAGGCACAGAGGTTATTAGAATTGGGGAAATGTAAAGCATTACCGTGTTCCCCCAGCCACTCTGCTGTACATGTCCCATCAAGGCAGAATGTCCATGCACCCTTTTGGGGACCTGGGAGGACAGCTCACGGTAAGATGCCAGTCTCCTCCCTCATCAAGGATGGGTCCTGAGAGAACCCTCTGGGTATGTGTCTCTGTATTTCCCAAGTGGATGTTATTGCAGGATATTACCAGATACACTGGGAAAGCATGTTTCATGCTTGGTTTGATTTGAGAAACACTGGATTTAAAAATTAAGCACATTCTTTTCTGCAGATCTTCTCAGAGCATTTAATACGCTAATTTCATTGAGAGTCTTGAAAGGGAGGGGGGACATAAAATGCAGCCTCTCCCAAGTGTTTGTGATCATGGAGGAATGTTTTCCTCATGGTACCACTATTACTGTGTCTCAGAACAGGGCAGTAAATGCTGATGTTCATTCTTATGTCTTTGGCCATACGAACTATCTATAGTCTTTATTGATTTTGACTAAACAAGATTATGCTCTTTTTGATACCAGCCTCATTAAACAAAATTCCACTGCTAAAAACCGTTTTCTTGGACTTCTGGGAGGATGAAACAAATCTACTTTCCCTATTCCTCCTCTTAAATACAACTTAAAACCATGGACATTATATATAAAATAAACGAAAGGCAGGGAGGAGGCAGGCTGGCTAGGGACCTTAGGAATGACATAGTGCCGAGTTCTCTGGGTTCTCTTTTTGCCTCAGATATCCCAGGCTTACAGGTAAAGAAGCCAGCCACCTGGGAACAGTAACAAGCACAGACAAAAAAGCCCCTGCTTTCTCTAGCCAAAGGACCAGGAGAGGATAACCTAGCAAGACAGAATCCTTTTAGATGATACCAGCTCTATTCCAGCCAGACCTCACAGATAAAATTGTGGCCCAACTTTAACACTCATGAGCAGAGGCCAAGCAGGGAGCCTAAACTTCTGCCATCACGATGCTATACTGAGGAGCCCCAACACCCCCACCAGAGTGGCAGCACAGAAGGCCAAGTAGGGAGATTTTCATCCCTGCTGGCTGGTAATGATGCACCCCTCTCCAACACAGTTTTGGTGCAAACCACATGGGGAGCTTGGACTTCCACCCCCACCCAAGAGTAATAATGTGCTCCCCTCATCCCTAGCTGGGGTGGTGTAAAAGGAGACCTAGTGGAGTCAGGACTTTTGCCATTTCCACAGTGGTGTTAGTGGGAACCACGTTGGGAGCCAGAACTCTCACCCAGCAGTAACAAGAAGGCACCTTCCCCTCCCTGTGTCAAAGGAGGCTGAGTGGGGACCTGGGATTCTCCCTCCATGTGGCAATAATGAGGCAGCACAACCCCCTCTTGCTCTACTGGAGCACATCAAGGGAAGCCAGCTAAAACAGAAAATAATATGAAAGTGTCTAGGTTTCAGTTGGAAATCACTCATCATACCGAAAACCAAGATCTCAAACTGAACGAAAAAAGACGATTGATAGATTCCAATACCGAAATGACAGAGATTATGGAAGCAACTGATGGTGGTTTTAATGCAGCCATGATAAGAATGCTTTAACAAGCAATTATGAACACACTAAAAATAGAAAAACAGAAAGCCTCAATAAATAAATGGAAAATCTCAACAATGAAGCTGACAATATAAAGAACCACCAAATGGAATTTTAAAACTGAAAAATCTAATGAGCAGAATTAAAAAACTTAATGGATGGGCTCAACAAGAGAATAAAAGGGACGGAGGAAAGAATCAGGGAGCCAGAACATAGGAAAATAGAAATTATCCAATCTGAACAACAGAGAGAAAAATAGACTGGGGGAAAAAATCCAAACAAATAGAGCTTCAGGTGCCTGTGGGACTATAATAAAAGATGGAACATTTGTATCTTTGGAGTCCCAGAAGGAGAGAAAAAAGAGGGAAGAAATAAAAATGTATTTGGAGAAATAATCACTGATAAGTTCCCAAATTTATCAAGAGATATAAAACAGATTCCTGAAGCTGAGTGAATACCAAATATGATAAACTCAAAGAAATCCATACCAAGAGACACATAATAATTTAATATCTGAAAGCTAAATAGAAAATCTTGAAAACCCCTGGAGAAGAATTAAACCTTACTTATAAGAAAAACCAATTTAAATGACAGTGGACTTTTCCATCAGAAACCAGGGAGGACAGAATGAATTAGCATAATAATTTTGAGGGCTGAAAGAAAAGTATGGTCAGAATCCCATAGCTAGTTAAAATATCCTTCAGGAATGAAGGGAGAATTAAGACATTCTGAGATTAAGAAAAACTATCAATTGATTGCAAGCAGATCTATCCTTAAAAAGGGGTAAAGGAAGTTCTCAACACAGAAAGGAAAATGAAAAAAGAAAACTTTGGAATATTGGGAAGGAAGAAAGAGCACGATAAGCAAAAATATGGATAATTACAATAGGCTTCACTTCTCCGCTTGAGGTTTCTAAATTGACGGTTGAAGCAAAAATTATGACACCGTCTAATGTGGTTCTGAATGTATCTAGAGGAAATATTTAAGGTAGTAATATTAAAAAACAGAGGAGCGTAACGTAATATAAAGGGAGGGAAGGTTTCTATACTTTAGTCAAAATGGTAAAATGATAATGAATGGACTATGATAAATTATGCATACATAATGTAATACATAGAGCAACAAACTAAAAAGCTATACAAAGATTGAAACTCAAAAACTATAGATAAATCCAAATGGAATTCTATAAAATATTCAAGTAACCCACCAGAAAGTGGAGAAAAGAAAAATAAAAACAAAGAGAATAAACATAAGACAAAAAATAAAATGGCAGACTCAAGCCCTAACATATTAATAATTACTGTAAACAGTCTAAAAATACCAATTAAAAGACAGATTTTTCTGAGTGGATGAAAAAACATGATCTCACTATATGCTGTCTATAAAAAATTCACTGCAAATATAATGATAAAGGCATGTTAAAAGTAAGAGAATAGACCCACTCTACACTCATTAGAATGGCTATAATCAAAGACACACACACCTGCACCCACCCCCAACAGAAAATAACAAATGTACAAGGATGCAGAGAAATTGGAACCCTTGTGCATTGCTAGCAGTAATGTAAATGGTGCAGCCACTGTATAAAACAGTATGATAGTTCCTCAAAAAATCAAATATAAAATTATGGGTGATCCAGCAATTCTACTTCTGGGTATATACTCAAAAGAAATGGAAGTGAGGATTTAAAAAGATACTTGTTCACCCATGTTCACAGCAGCATTATTCACAGTAGCCCAATGGTGAAGGCAACCCACATGTCTATCAATGGATGAATGGATAAACAAAATGTAGTACATACATACTATGGGATATTATTCAGCCTTAAAAAGGGGAAAATTGACATATGCTACAACATGGATGAACCTTGAAGACATTGTGGTAAGTGAAATAAGCCAATCATAGAAGAACAAATTACTGTATATTAATAATTTCACTTATATGAGGTACATACAATAATCAAATTCATAGAGATAGAAAGTACAATGGTGATTTCTGGGGGCTGGAAAGAAGGGGAGATGGGAGTTATTGTTTGATAAGTACAGAGTTTGTTTTGGAAGATGAAAAAGTTCTGGAAATGGATGATGGTGATGGTTGTAGAACAATGTGAAAGTACTTAATGCCACTGAACTGTACACTTAAAAACGGTTAAAGAGGTAAAAAAAGTAGATGGATAAAAAGTTATATTATATAAACATTAATCAAAGGAAAACAGGAGTGGCTATATTAATATTAAAGTAGATGTCAAAGCAAATTACAAGAGACAGAGGTACATTATACCATAATAAAAGAGTCAATTGCCAAGAAAACATGGCAATTCTAATTGTATATGTACCAAACAACAGAGCTGCAAAATATGTAAAGCAAAAACTGACAGGATATATATGAGAAATAGAAAATCCATGGTTATAGTTGGAGACATTAATACCCCTTTGTCAACAATTGATATGAACAACTAGACAGAAAATCAGCAAGGATAGAACTCAACAACATCAACCAACAGGATCTAATCAGCATTTATAGAAAACTCCACTCAACAACAGCGGAATACACATTGTTTTCAAGTGCCCACAGAACATACCGAGATAGACCATATCCTGGGCTATTAAAAAAAAAAAAACTTAATGAATTTAAAATAATTGAAAACATACGGAGTATGTTCTGACCACAGTAGAACCAAACCAGAAATCACTAACAGATAGGTAACTGGAGAATCTCCAAACACTTGGAAACTAAACAACACACTTCAAAATAATCCATAGGTCAAAGAGAAGGGATCGAGGGAAGTAAAAAATACCCAGAAGTAAAAGAAAATTAAAATGTTAATAGAGCATATCAACATTTGTGGGGCACAGCTAACGCAGTGCTGAGAAGGAAATTTATAGCACTAAATGCTCACATTAGAAAAGTCTCAAAATCAATAATTTAAACTCCCACCCTAATAATCTAAAAATGAAAAGCAAAATAAACCCAAAGCAAACAGAATGGAGGAAATAATCAAGGTAATATCTGATACCTATGAAATTTAAAACAGAAAAATAGAGAAAATTGACAGAACTAAGAGCTGGTTTTTTGAAAAGGTCAACAAAATTAGCAAAGTTTTAGTAAAACTGACAAAAACAGAGTACCAGTATCAGAAATGAAAATGGGGCTATCACTACAGACCCTGCAGATACCAAAAGGTTAATAAAGGACTGTTGTAAACAACTCCACACACAGTTTGACAACTTAGACTAAACGGACCACTTCCTCAAAAAACACAAACTACCGCAACTTCCCCAGCATGAAATATATAATGTGAATAGCCCCTATAATAATTAGGAAATTGAATTCCTAATTTAAAAAACTCTTAAAAAGAAAAAAAACAAGAAATCTCCAGTCCTGGATGGCTTCACTGGAGAATTCTATTAAATGTTTAAAGAATAACACCAGCTCTACACAATCTCTTCCATAAAAAGAAGAAAAATTTACCAATTCATTTTACAAAGCTATTATCACCCTGATGCCAAACCACAATGAGATACACACCTGTAAGAACAACTACAATAAAAAATCGTGACAGCACTAAAGGCTAGAGAGGATGACAAACTGGGTCACTTCTAGGTGGCTGGTGGGAATGTAAAATGGTATAGTAACTCTGGAAAGCAGTTTGGCATTTTCTTAAAAAAACTAAACTTACAACTACCATACAACTCACCAATTGTGCTCTTGGGCATTTATTACAAAGGAATAAAGACTTCTGTTCACGCAAAAACCTGTACATGATTGTTTATAGCAGCTTTATTTGTAATAGTCCCAAACTATTAATAGAAACAACCTGGATGTCCTTCAGTGGGCGAATGGTTAAACAAACTGTGGTACATCTAACTACTCAGCAATAAAAAGGAATGGACTATTCACACAAGTAACAACCTGGATGGATCTCCAGACAGTTAAGATGAATATAAAAAGGCAATACCAAAAGGTTACACGCTGCATGATCCCATTTATATAACGTTCTTGGAATAATAAAATTATGGAAATAGAGAACAGATTGATGATGTCAGGAGTTTAAAAGCCAGTGAGAGTAGGACAGAAGTGGATAGGATACAAAGGGCCACTTGTGGTGATAAAAACTTTCTGTATCTTGACTGCATCAATGTCGGTATCCTGGTTGTGATACTGTACTGTGGTTTTGTAAGATTTTACCATTGGGCAAAACTGGGTAAAGGATACATGAGATATCTCTGTTTTATTTCTTACCACTACGTGCAAATCTATAATTATCTTAAAATAAAACATTTGATTAGAAAAATTCTACGTGGGCAGAAGAGCAGAAGAAATTAAAATTCTCCTTCGTATACTTGACAGGATTGGTGCTTACCTGGGGCAGGTGGCTGTCTCAAAGACAACTTGGAGAGTGAACCAGTACACTGCAGATGTTTCAGGAGAAGGGGCCCACTATAGTAGAAGAGTACTCCATTTGGAGTGGAAGACCTGGGTGTGAGTCTCAGTTCTCTAACTTACTAGCATGGGATCATGGGTACATTGTGAATCTCGGTGTTAACACCGGCCAAATGTTGCTATAAGGATGTTGTGAGGAGCAGACAACAGCTTGTGAGTGGAAGCATCTTGCACAAACGTCCACCAGCAGTTCGTCTGGAAATTGTGGACCCAGGCTGGGACTTTGTACTCTGGCATTGGTTGAGATTTATCCAGAAACCACTGCTTTATGAAGTTAAAACAATTGATATAATTCAATGCTAATGTTTTATTCCATAATGGAGAAGAAGTACATCCCTCTAAATGCCACAGGTAATTGACTTGATTTTTTGGCTATGTGGGCCCAGGAAATAAGAAAAATTCAGGTAGGTGTATCAGAAACTGTTTCTCCTTCACAAGTAGCAGATGTTCCTTGGAGGTGGATTATTTTTAAAAATGAATATAAAAGAGTGTCTGAGAAAATTAAGATGCACTAATTTAATGAAATATATTAAAAATGTTTTGGAAGATCCTTTAATAAGTGTAAGTGTACTCATTATTTGGTGTATGAGAAAAGCAGATTACCAGAGAGTACATCCAGCATCCTCCCATTTTGTTTTAAATTAACAGGCTTTATTTTTCAGAGCAGTCTTACATTTACAGAAAATTGAGTAGATAGCATGAAGCATTCCCATATGCCTCTTCTCCAACCCTCCATAATTTCTTCTATTATTAACATCTTACATTTCTGTGGTACATGTGTTATAATTGATGAGCCAATATTGATGTATTATTAACTGAAGCCCAAAGTTTATACTAGGGTTCACTCTTTGTGTTGTTCTATGGGTTCTGATAACTGTGCAATGCCATGTATCTACTCTAATAGTGTTATACAGAGTATGTTCACTGCCCTAGAATCACCTCTCATCCACCCATCCACTTCTTAACACCCTCCATCTCCACCCCCAGCATCCCTGGCAACCACTGATATTTTTACTGTCTGTATAATTTCACCTTTTCTAGAATGTCATATAGTTGAAATCATAACAGAATGTAGACTTTGAGACTGGCTTCTTTCACCAAGCTGTATGCATTTAAGTTTCCTCTGTGTCTTTTCATGGCTCGATAGCTCATTTCTTTTTCGATGAATAACATTCCATTGTACAGCTATGCCACAGTTTATCCACTCACCTTTTGAAGGACGTTTTGTTGCTTCCAAATTATGAATAAAGCTGTTATAAACATTCAGTTGCAGGGTTTTGTGTGGACGTGAGTTTTCAGCTCATTTGGGTAAACACCTGGGAGCATGATTGCTGGATTGTATGGCATGTTTAACTTCGTAAGAAATGCCAGACTGTCTTCTCAAAGAATCTGTACCATTTTGCATTCACAACAGCAATGAATGGGAGTTCTGGCATTTGGTTGTCAGTTTTTTGGATTTTAACCATTCTAATACGTGTGTAGTGGTTTCTCATTGTAATTATCCTCCAAATTTAGTGAAAAATTGCAAAAGTTAATTACCAAAATGCTACCAGTGATTATGACTGGAATGGATTTTTCAACCTTATTTTTATCTCTATTTCCTGATTTTTCCATAGTGGCATTATTTAATTGTAAAGGGTTGTTTCTTTATCTTTGATCTTGAATATGGTTTTCCTAGATGTAGCTTTTTTTTTGCACACTTATCCTGCTCAGTGTTCTCTGAGCTTTCCTGGATCTGCAGTTCACTTACATTAATTTTGGGAAATTCTCACTCATTATTGCTTCAAATAGTTCTTCTGAGTCTTTCTTTTTCTGGTGTTCCCATTATGTGTATGTTGTACCTTTCCCAGCTGTCCCATAGCTCTTGGATATTGTTTTTTTTTTTTTGTGCCAGTCTTTCTTCTTTTTGCTTTTCACTTTTAGAAGTTCCTATTGACATATCCTCAATCTCACTAACTTTTTCCTCAACTCTGTTCATCAAAGGCACTTTTCAGTTCTGTCACAGTATTTCTGATCTCTAGCCTTTCTTTTCTATTCTTCCTTAGAATTTTCATCTCTTTGCTTACATTAACCTTCTGTTCTGATATGTTGTCCCCTTTTTCCATTAGAGCCTTTAGCATATTAATCATAGTTATTTTAAATTCCCAGTCTGATAATTCCAGCATCTCTGCCTTATCTGCGTCTGGTTCTGATGCTTGTTCAGTCTCCTCAGACTGTGCTCCTTGTCTTTAAGTGTGTCCCGTGATTTTTTGTTAAAAGCTACACATGATGCGCTGGGTAAAAGGACCCGAGGTAAATAGGCCTTTAGTGATGTGATGGTGAGATGTGGGTGGGGGCAGTGTTCTACGTCCTAGGAGTAATCTCAGTCTTTTAGTGAGCCCGTGTCCAGGTGCAACCTTCGCAAGTGGAACAGGAAGTCCGGAGGGGCCTGGACTGAGGTATTGCCCTTCCCTGTGAGGGAGCTAGAGTTGGCTATTTCCCTTCCCCTCAGGCGGGCGAGGCTCTGCTACAACTCCAGCAGGTTGGCCTCTGGAGCCTCTCCTAAGGGCAGGCCTTGTTAGGAATAGAATGCTCTGGTGCATTTCAAAATGGTTCCTTGTACTGGAAGCACAAGGGGATTTTTCTGTAATCTTCACTGTGAGAACCTGGTAGGGCTCCTGGAGATAGAACTAACAAAATTGTGGGGGCCCCCGGTGGCTGTGTCCCCTCGAGTTTTTAACCTTCAGACTTGTCTACACCGACCTTGCGGCCATCTATCAATTACAGTTTGGGATTTCCTACCACAGCTCTGGTTCCTGTAAAGGTTTCTGCTCAGGTGTTTCTGCTTCAGTAAGTTGTGACTCTTTACATCTGCTTGTATTTCCCTCCAGTATTCGGGGTGGTGGTTTGCCCTGTGCCCTTACTTCTCTAACAGATCTAAGAAGACTTGATTTTCAGTTTATTCAGCTTTTTAGTCTTAGGATGAAATGGTGACTGCCAAGCTCCTTACATGCTGTACTGGAAACCACAAGTCTAAAGGGTTGCTTAAAAGAAATATAAAGTTGTTTTTCAACTTTCTATTTTACAACTGCCATAGGAAACAAGCTACTTTTATTTTCCTTCTGGACAAACTGATGCTGGGAGATGTGAGGAGAAAGCCCAGGAGCTTTGCAGCATCAGCAACCGCTGTGTTCATTTTCTGCCCAGATTCCCTGTGGGTTGCCTGCTGCCACCCTGCGTCCCCACAGAGGAAAAGCTTGGAAAACAAGACCCTGTCCCTTGTAAAGTCTCTCACTGTCTAGAGGAACATTTGTTGTGAGCTTCAAAGAAAACATCCACATAAGGGAACCAAATGAACATTGGTTGTGCTATCTTGGGGCAAACATGACCAGAGATGTTTTGATATGATTAATCTTTCCCGAGACCCTGTGCCCCTTTCAATAGTACCCGAATTTAGTTTTCTCAAGAACACAAACTTCCAGAAAATTTAATTTGTATGAGGACTATCTAGGCGACAGGCTGTGCTCAAAGGCAAGACAGCGGAGAGGCTGGGAGCAAGGGCCATAGAGTCAGACTGGTCTGGCCTTCAGGCAGGCTCTGCTGCCTGTGCTATTTAACTTTATGGGCCAAGGTTTCCTTATCCCTAAATCAGGGAGAATACTACGCACTTCTCTGGGCAACTGTGAATATAAATGACATAATGCTTGTAAAGCATTCTGCGTGTGCTTAGGACATGGAAGGGGGATAAATAAGTGTTGCTATGACCTAGTTCCTTTTCCTTCTGTGAGGCTGAAAGAGAGGGGAGGAGGAGAGCAGCAAGAAAATAGGAGGAACTTGATATCTGACAAAGGCCCTGGGTGAATATCAAGTTGGAGACTTTCAATTGTCTGTTGTTGCATAACGAACCCCTCAAGCTTCATGCTGTACAACAGCAACCATTTTATTAAATCTACACATCAGGAATTTGGACAGGTCAGAGCAGGAATGGCTTGTCCCTTGGTAGAGTTTGGATATTTGGCCCCTCCAAATCTTATGCTAAAATTTGATCCCCAGTGTTGGAGGTAGGGCCTGGTGGGAGGTGTTTTGGTCATGGGGGCAGATCCTTTATGAAAGGCTTGGTGCCATCTCTTGGGAATGAGCAAGTTCTGGCTCTTATTAATAGTTTACAAAGAGCTGGTTGCTTAAAAGAGACTGTCAGTAAAAGCGCATGCAAATTGACCTGTTAGTAGGAGGCACTTGCCAAAAGGAACAAGCACAGTGTTGTTTTTGGGTCCTGTATGTATACCGTGGAGTACTACTCAGCCATAAAAAATGGTGAACTACCTATTGTATTAATATTATCCTGGATGGAGCTGGAGCCCCTTCTTCTAAGGGAAGTATCACAAGAATGGAAAAACAAACATCGCATGTATTCACCATTAAATTGGTACTAATTGATCAACACTAATGTGCACATATGGGAAGTAACATTCACAGGGTGTCGGGCAGGTGGGGGGAGGAGGGGATGGGTAAATTCACATTTAATAGGTGCGGTGTGCACTCTCTGGGGGATGGGCATGCTTGTAGCTCTGACTTGGGCAGTGCAAAGGCAATTTACGTAACCTAAATGTTTGTACCCCCATAATACTTTGAAATTTTTAAAAAATTAAAAGAAAAAGCCTGGCAGCCTTGAGTGGCGGCTTCCCAAGGCCTTCACCAGAAGCAGACGCTGCACCATGTATCTTTTTCAGCCTACAGAACCGTGAGCTGAATAAACCTCTTATCTTCATAGATTACCCAGCCTCGGGTATTCCTCTATGGTAATGAAAGCAGACTAAGGCACCCCTGCTCTGTGATGTTTGGTGCACAACGGAAAACTTGAAGGCTGGAGGCTGGGATCATCTGGAGGTTTCCTCACTCACATATCTGGTACCTGGGCTGAGATTATTTGAATGTTGGGGGCAGATGGCTGGTGGGTCATTTCTCTCTCTCTCTCTCTCTGTCTGGGCCCCTTCCTCTGGTCTCTCCGCCATGGTGGCCTAAGGATGGTTGGACTCCTTACATGGTATTCCTGGGAACAATGCTGAAGGCTCATGGCCACTTACGCCATAGTCTCCAAATTCACGATGTCATTTTCACCCTACTCTACTGGTTGAGGCAGACACAAGCTCACCTAGATAGAAGGAAAAAAGACATGGGCTCCACCTTTCAATGAGAGGAGTGCCAGAGAAAGGCCATGCTTTGAAACTACGACTGCAGACTCCATACAGACCCTGGTGTTCCTATGGGTTTCATTTTTCTGTGCTATTTTATGGAAAGAAACAGATTTTGTATAGGAGGAATATGCAGAAGAAATTGGACCTACATTTTTGGCATCTAAAATTGGCAGTAGAGGGCTAGGAATGGCCAGATTCACCTTTATTTCCACTTCTTTTGTACCTGCCACCTGGGTATTTAGGAGCTGAAGGTGAGAATTGGCTTTTTTTTTTTTTTAAACATTAACCACCAGTATTCCCAGCTAAAAGGTCACTCCTTTCTAGGGTGTGGTGGGTTGAATGCTATCCCCCTAAAACTCATGTCCACCTGGCACCTCAGAACCCGACTTTATTTGGAAATGGGGTTTTTGCAGATGTAATTATTTAAGGATCTTGAGATTAAATCATCCCAGATTTAGGGCTGTCCTAAATCCAGTGACCTGGGTTTTTATAAGAGAATATACAGGGACTCAAGGGAAAGAAGGCCATGTGAAAACAGAGGCAGAGATTGGAGTTTTGCTGCCACAGTCAAGGAACACCTGGGACCACAGGAAACCTCAGGAGGCAAAAAACAGATCCTTCCCTAGAGCCTTTGAAAGGAGCACAGCCCTGCTGACACCTTGATTTTGGACTTCTAACCTCCAGAACTGTGACAGAATGAATTTCTCTGTTTGAAGTCACTCAGTTTGTTACGGCAGCCCTAGGAAATGGATTTACATGGGGTAAAGGAGGAAAACCCACTGACGGGATCTTTGGACCCACAGAAACGTTAAAGCAAGGTTTGTAACATTGGCACTACCATTGTTTTGGGCCAGATAATTCACAGGACAGGGCCGGGGGCTGTCCTGTACATCTACCTTCTAGAAGCCAGGAGCCCCCATCCCAGTTGTCACACCAAAAACTTCTCTAGCATTGCCAAATGTCCACTGTGGGGCAAAATAGCCCCTGCTTGAGAACCACTGTCTTAGACAGACAAGCTTGTGTCTCACGGAGAGCACTACTCTGAAGAATCAGATATGCCACTGGGGTGTTTGCCTTTTGGGTTGCCCTGTGGGCTGGCAGGAGACAGGTAATAATTGATTTGTTGGTGCTATTGGTTGGTGACTCTCTGGCTGGTTTCTCTGACCCAGACATGTTCTGTAGCTCAT
>RJWJ010032002.1:0-18796 GCA_004363605.1 Indri indri
TCTGAACAAAGGTTCTCTTTTGTTCACCACTGGGTCAAAGAACAGAAATTGTTTAGAAGTTAGAGGTACTACTTTTTAAATAATGTTAGCTGCTGTGAATATGAACTCTAATATTTGAATGGCTTTTTAAAAAGTCAAAGCTTATTACTCATTTATGCAAAGTACATTTGATGGTGGTAGTTCTCTACTTTGTATAGTCATTCAGGACCTGGCTGACCAAGAAAATGCTATGTTGACTCTATGTCCTAGAGTCGACATCCAACCTCCAGACAGCAGGAGACTATGGTGGGGAATGTGTGGTAGTTTTTGTATTGACAAGTCTGAAGTAGTATACATTACATCTGCCTAGATTTCACTGGCCATAATTTAGTTAAATGGCCACAGCTAACTGTAAGGGAAGTTGGAAAATGGTACTGTAGTTGTACACTCAAGGAGAAAGAGAAAAAATGTGTTAGTGAATATCTAGAGGGGCTTTATCACAGAAGTTTTTGTAAATATTGATTGAATGAATGAATAAATAAAAGGATAATGACTGGATTAATATATGAGTAAATATTTAATCAGCATGGTCAGCTCCTTTGAAATCACTGCTGGTTCTTATTATTTGTTCAAACTTTAAGGCTTTGTGATATTTGATTGGTGCTATTCACTGTGATAAGACTGGACATAGATAAGCTTGGAATGGATAAAGAGAAAAAGACACCTTCCATTTTTTAGCCTTATTTTATGATCTTTAAAAATATAATATTTAAATTACATATTAATTGCTTCATATAACTTATCAGTTCTCAAAAATGCTAAGTAAATATCATCATTTTTCAGATAAGAATGCAGAATATCAGAGTCTGTTTCCCCAGTACTATTTAACTAAAACCAGGGATATATTTGAACCCAAAGCCTGTCTCTTCTCATAACAAATGACTTCCTTTTAGGATACAGTAGAATTACATCTTCTGCCATGTCACATTCTGAAGAGTACACTAACTCTAGATGGTCTATTCTAGTTAATAATCACAGAGAAGTAAAGTTGTTCTCTGATTTTAAAAACTATTCTGAAAATCATAACGGATTATAAAATCATCTATCCTAAGAAATGTTATGTAAGATCAAAAAGTAAGCAGGAGAATCATGTCTTCACAATATGTTATAGCATATTTAGAAATTGTAATAATATTTGACATATTGATATTTTCCATCTGAGTGCCAATTTTAACAAGAACTGGGGAAGCAGATGTCTGTTTCTTTTGTAGTTCTACGCATTTTAGAGCCTTCTTTGCAAAAATAACATTCAAATCTTGATGTTTTACCTTCTTAATCTTACTAACTTTTGCATTTATTCCTACCAGAGATTAGAAAATAAGATCTTGATAGATACATTGTGCCAATTTTCAGGGCAATTCTATGTCTTTCCTGCACACGTGGTTCTTCTATTAATACCACGAAGGGATAATGTAGAACATAGACAAAGAAATTAAGACATGTATTGTTAGGCAGATAGTTAGGTTATCCAGCTCTTCTAGGGACAAACATGCCCTGTTTTGGCGCTGTTTTGGGCAATTGTTCCACCTGGGAGGAAGGATAAGGGTGAGCACTCCACTTTGGTGTTGCCCCACCTCTAATCCTATCCCAAGCAACCGCCACACCTGGGGAAGGAGGGAAAGCATTATGGATCTGGGGATTCCCCAGCCCAGGCATGATAGGATTCAGAAAGTGACCTAGAGTAACCTAGGGGTAATTATTATGCCATTAGTTTGAATATACATTGTGGTTCATTCACCAACACCCTCCTCCCCAAGGTGGGCTTTCAGAGAGGGAGCTCGCAGATGGAATTTTGAGGACGCATCTTGATCATCTAATAGCATCCTACACCTCCTGAAAGCCCTTCCCCAGACTGGGCTAACAAAAGGGAACAATCTTAGGGTTTAGAGAGAGAGTGTGTCAGTGAGTGAGTGAGTATGTGCCTGTCTCCCTCCACTCAGGGAGACAGATCCATTTTATTCCGCAATAAAGAGTTGCTCATGTGAACTGCTTGCTACCTGAGGTCATTCCACGCCACTGGTCCTGCTGGTGATTTTTCCCAGCAAGGCTTCAGAGGACCAGGATAATAGTCTGACCTTGACAGTTTGGTGTGTCTGGTCATTCTTTGGCCAAGAGCACATCAAGAACCAAGGGCAGACTGCCACCCTGACATTTTTGGTGCCGTGACTCAGATTTCCCCAATATCTTTGGTGCTGCGACTTGGATTGTGACATTTTGATGTGATATAATAAATTGCTCATTGCTTAGAATAAAGAGGAATAAGTCTTGAAAGTAAGATTGTGTTCCAAAAACTGTGTGTTAAACAGTGATATACACACACACACACACACACACACACACACACACACGGAAGGTGTATTGCATTGGTAATATGATGCCATCAGATGGAATTTCTAAATTACCATTGCATTATCATGCCAGTAATTGAAAATAATTTTGAGATTATTAAAGCATTTGGAGAAATTAGCCAATCCCTGATTTTAACTATTCAGTATTCACTCATTTTCAAGACACGGCAAAGGATAAAAAGCATATATTCTGTTCACTAAACAACAGAAAGCCTAAATTTACCTGAAAATATTATTACCTTTATGACAAATATTAAAAAAACAAAATTGATTATAAAATGATACATCATTTAAAACATTTATGAAAAATACTATATAGAAAACAATGTTTCATAAGTAATGAAAAATTGTTGAAGTGTTTCCTCTCTTCCAGAGATAGATAGGGTTTAGATCTATCAACTATAAAAACTGAATAAGAATGACATCATGGAGAATTATAACAGTAATTCATTTCCATATAGGAATGAAAATAGAGATATTTAACTATTTGTCATTTAAAATATCAACAATAATGAACTAGTTAATCTAAATAACATATTTTATGAGAAATTTCTTCTAAAATTGAAACAATAAATTATCACAAATAACATAATTGTTTTTCATTTTTTGGAATATCTTTAATATCTGCCTTAATAAAGGAAAGCAGATCTCTCACATCTGCTTCTGCAATCATTCTGTTGTGATAGGTTCTTTTGGCAGTGTCACATAAAAAGAATCCATCCTCACATAGATTTGTGGTTATAAAAGGCTAGCCTCTCTGAATAATTGGAGATATTATTCTTTGACGCTATACCAAAACTCAGTAAGTGGCAGTTTCATAAGTGGCAGTTTCATAAAATTTAGTCACGGAAATTTGAAATCATCCGATCTCGTTGAACACTGTTACATTCAAGTCCATTGGTCTATGTTATCCTTTGAATGGATATTTTGCCCATACATTAATACATAATATTATCCATTGATCATCTGGAAACTATTTGCTCCCTTATATAAGTCTTCTGAATTGTGATATATTCTATTATAACATATTAAAAATAAGTTATTGACATCATCAATTAATTCATAAGAGACATCCTTAAGTATTAATATTAAGAAGCTGTCAAGACCATGAATAGAGATACAACTTTTCCAAAGTTCTAATTTTCGCATGAAGGTATGAATTTTATCATTAGTAGAAAAAAAAATGCTGGGTTGTTTTCCTTGAAATTGAAGGCTCACTTAGTTTATTTGAAAGAAAATTCTGCTAAATACCCAAAGAGCATTTCTATCAGTTGTTATTTCAGGTAAAATTGTTTTTCATGGAAATAGCAACTAGTTGAGTTGGTCTTTCAACCAAAGAAAAATCTCAAATGTTCTTCCTGGAAACAACAATGATACATTTCAGGAAAAGCATTTCATGTATATCTCCCATTTCAACATACAGTATGTTAAAATATTATGTACAAAAAGGCTCTGATTTAATAAAAGTGATTATATTTACAGCTTCATCAACATTATTCAATAAAACTATTTTATTTTTGGTGGTAGTGATGTGCCTCCTCTATGCTCCCCTTTCTCAGGGTATGAAATTGAGTAATTCAATGAGTACTAGTGCAGTTTGGTCCACTGCCTTTAAAATCAGTCATCAGTTTTATCCACCACCATTTTGCAGCATCACTGGAAATATCAACATGGCAAAGAAGAAGAGAACTAGCATCTTAGTATAAATATGAATGTAGTTTTGACCTCATGGACCTGCTAAAATTATCTCTAGATTCCTTCAGGGGTTTGCAACCTGGTTTCAACCAGGTTTTCAACCTGCCCTAAGAATTTTGCTGATGTAAAGCAACCTATAATGAAGTGGTATATAGTATATTTATTCCATTGTTTGAAAGATAGCCTTACTCATAGTAACCAACTTAAAATATTAAATTTCATTGTCATGAAGAATAAATTAAATAACAAAATAACATTTTCTAAAGGGTAAAGAACCTTCTCTAAAATAAGGAAAAACAGAAAGATTTTTTTCACATTGTTATTTTTTTAACTCCAGATCAACAATTTCTAGAATAAAAGTTGTTTTATGATTAAACTTTCAAATTACCTGAGATTCAGCATATCAAACAACAAATTCCAAGTATCAATTTCATTCCTATTATATATGAGCAATTGTATGTCTTGAAACACACATATTTCATTTATCCCTTAGTTTCTTTCTTATAAAGAAACATAACAATGTAAAATATACTTCTCATAAAAGTGAAGGTCAGTACAAATGAAAGATCCTTCTGGACATAACAAAAATTAGCTTATATAATTCCAGTGTCACTTTATTGCAAAACAAAAGCCTCACTATATATTACAAATATTGATATGCTAACTATAGATCTATTTAAAAGCTCTTTATTGCCTCTTTGGAGCTAAGAATTGTAACATCACAGTGCATTCTTTAGTATAATTGAAAATGATGGTTTACAATATGAATTTGATAATCAATTGTAGAATCCAATCCTATAAGCCATATTATGTAATCAGTCATCAAAGGATAAATACTTTGAAGGATATACTTTAAATTTCAGATTCTAATTAATGTAGTATATTGATCCTAAATTATATTTATGCATTAGAGCTTTCAAGGATTTGCTTTTAAAAAGATGATTCTCTAAAATGATTTAGAGGAATATTTGCAAGTGAAATTCTTTTATTTATTTATATCTACAATAGCACCAATTAAAGCAGTATTTCCTTTTAAATATTCGTAAGTGGTGCATCTCTTAGAATGAGAAATAGAACAGATGACAGGCTGATTTTGTGCAACTATATAATTAAAATAATTTGCTCTGGCTGTTTTCATAGGATAGAACCTCATAACCTTACTTATTTAAAATTTCAATTAGACCTCTAATTAATTGATGCCTAATTCCTTTGTGATTCTTTGTAGAAATAATATGAAGATAATCAAAGCGTACTTTACATGGAATTATAAAATGCAGTGTTAGTCAATTCGATATATATGCAATTCTAAGTAATAATAATAAGTGGAAAATATAGTTCTCCAACATTCTTTTTACTAATTTTCCTTTTCAATCTAGATGTTGCTATACCCTGTGAGTCAATTTGGATTTGCTGTTTCCCTAGGGGGGTGATATCCAGAATTCTGTGACAGTGGATTTCAAGAAATTATTACCAATAATCAAATTATATTATTATGTCATGTTGTCACACACCCTCTGAAAATTTGATATCATTTACCTTGTCAAATGTTGATCCAATTGTCACTATTGTTTCTGTCTAGTTTTTTCTGTGTCAATTACCAATACACAATTAACAGAAAGAAAACCATGCTTTGTCTAAATTCTTCCATTTGAAAGCCAAAGTGCATGGAAATCTTTTATGAAACATATGACTTATTCTTTCTTTCATCATTTTATGGATGAGTAGTGAAGTGTATAAAAAAAAATAACCCTTACAATGTCTGTGGAGTAGGATCTATTTTCTGTCTCTCTCTCAATAAACTTTCTGTTGCTAAAAAATAAAAGTAAAAAACTAAGAAATACTTTAAAAAGTATTTATGGTCAATGCGTTTGGATTAAATGTTTATTGAACATCTACTTAATGGTAGGTCTTTGGAATGCATTGAATAGTGAAAAATAGACATGAACTCTGCACCAAGGATAATTGCAGCCTAGTGGAATAGATAGGCATTTATCAAATATTCACACATATTAATGTGAAGATGCCACCATAATATGCACTTTGTGCAATGTATGATTCTATCAGGATATGAATATGTAATAGGACATTTATCATATTAGGGAGGTTAGTCATGTTTCCTTTAGGAAGATACAATTGAACTGAAACATAAAATATGATAACAAGCTTATTATCTAGTTAATCTTTATCTAAAAAGCGTAATAAGGAGTGTTACATTCAGAGGCAAAAGCATGGGCAAAGACACTCTGGCATGAGAAAGTCAAACATGGCCAGTGGGACAACAGTGGAGAGGTGAGAGACAGTGTTGAAGAGAGACAGAGACAGTTTTTAGGACTTAGTGATACATTAGATATGAGAGTCTTACATAGACAGAAAAATTAAATAAGATTCCTACGTTTCTGGCTTATACAATTATGCAAACTCACTGAAATAGGAGATGTTGGAAGAGAAGCACGCTTTCTCTTTTGGAGTGGAGGGGGGAAAGGTGTTATGGGAGGGGAATAAAGAAGCTCAGCAATTAGGTTTTGTATATTTTAAGCTTCATTTGCCCTTAAAATAGCTAAAAAGAAATATGAAACTGGAATGAATCTAAGTCTGGAATTCAGTGGAGAAGATTTGGCTTCACAGGTAAATTTGTGTCATCTTGCTGGAGATAAATAATGTAACTTTGGGCTTCAAGGATAATAGTAAGAGGAAAAAAAGGTCCTAGGACTAAGACTGGGTGGACTCTAGGAAACTGAGCCTGAATAAAAGACAGAGAAGCTAAGCACATACCAGTAGCTCCAGGAAAGTGTTGTGGTATATAGAAGCCAAAGAAAGACAATGTTTCCAGAAAGAACAGGGATCAACAGTGTGAATTCTACAGAGAGATAAATTAAAGGAGTTTTTATACATGGAAATTAGCAGAAACATTTATGTGAGGGTTTTTGAAAATGTGGTAGTGTGATAGCCATTTCAGAGAGGGTTGATGAATGAAAGGAAGGGGATAAAACCAAGAGAGTAATCCTAGAAAGCTTGAATGAAAAAACAGTTTAAAAGAAGAGTTTAAATGCAAGAGAACACTATAGGTAACACATCCTTAGTTATAGGTAACTAGCAGTGCTGGCAAATTTTCTTTGTCAACTTGGCTGGGTTAAAGGATACTCAGAAAGCTGGTAAAACATTATTTATGAGGCTATTTTTGGAAGATATTAACATTTGAATCAGTAGATTGAGTAGAGAAGATTGCCCTTACCAATGTGAGCTGGCATCATCCAGTCTGTCCAGGTCCTAGATAGAACAAAATAGTGAAAGAAAGGCAAATTCTCTCTCTCCTTGACCTGAGACATTCATCTTCTTCTGCCCGTGAACATCAGAGCCCCTAGTTCTTAGGCCTCTGGACTCTGAGACTTATACTAGAAGCCCCCTTGCTTCTCAGTCCTTTGAACTTGGACTGAATATTTTTTCTGGTTTTCCAGATTGAAGAGGGCATATAGTAAGATTTCTCAACTTCCATAATTGCATGAGCTAATTGTCATAATACATTCTATATATATATATATATCCTATGTTATTGCCAGGGTTTCTGGAGAACCCTGGCTAATACATCAGCTTTACGTTCTAAGATTAAATAAAAATATAAATAGTTCTTAATAATTGGACATTTAGCACATGTTGCGTATGATACATAGAAAATTCTGGAAGAGGAACTTTTGGGCATTGGAAAGTCAGATCAGGACCTCTGACATGTCAGGTTTTCTTTAACACATTAACTGCCATGTGAGTTGTTTTTAACTCACAGTAGTTTTGAGCCCAGGGTCTCGTGAAGTGTATGTAACTCACATGTTTCTTCACCTTGGGAGCCATGTAAACTATTTTTCAAGTTGCATATAACTCATGTACAGAAAACAATCAAAAACAGCAAATTTTTCATGAAATTATAAAGGATCCTTTTACTCTCGAAGTTTTTATTCTATTTTTGTAATAAAACACTGTGGCCCCAAGGAAAAAATTTTTTTTCCAGTGTGGCAGTCAATGTGTTAAAGTCACCCTATTTTTTTATTTGCCTGTGTGATATACATTTAACAACTGGCATTAAACAAGTTAATGTTACACAATTTGTACTATTCTAAATACAAATATAATTAGTATATCCTGGAGGAAATAGTAATTCTGAGAATAACTTAGAATTTATGGAAAATGCATAAAATATCAGAATACTGATCCATTGTTGGAACTTGTAGTACCTATCAAACTTATTTTAGAATTTTGATTTTCAGTCATATAGTTTTGACTATTAATCTTCACCATCTATTCTTCACCATTTAATATAGAATTTTAGATTGTTTTCCAAATCTGATACAACCTTTACATAAATGTACATATACATGCATACACATTTTTAGAATATCACTTGGATATAACAGAATTTTATATTACCTCTTTATTCATAAGGTACATGCTAAGGGTTTCTTTTTTTAAAATCATTTGTGGATAAGTTTTATTTTTAATAAGTTTCTTTATATCAAGTATGTGACATTTCACTTTTCACATTGAATACCATTTCACCTTTACTTAGAATTACCCCATTATTTTATCCTTCTAAATGAAAATTACAAATTAATTTTTGAGGAGAAAATTGACAGTGGACTCTGAAAAATGAAATATACTAAATGAAACAGAGCTGAAAAGAGTGTACTGAATTTTATAACACATAAAGGTAAGAAAGGGTTAATTTAGCCAGTCTGGACATCTAGCAAGGAGTTAGGGAATGAGATGGGGCTGGCTGTCACACTGCATTACATGCTAGCTGATCATTTAATTTTATTGACGTTTAACATTTTTTGAAACATAAAGACATCTAACAAGGTAACAGAATATAGTACCCGGCAGTTACAAAAAAAGGAAAAATGTAGTTCATCTAGGAAAAAATATATATATATATAAATTTTTTTTTTTTCGAGACAGAATCTCACTCTCTTGCCTGGGCTAGAGTGCCTTGGCATCAGCCTAGTTCACATCAACCTCAAACTCCTGGGCTCAAGCGATCCTCCTGCCTCAGCCTCCCGAGTAGCTAGGACTACAGGCATGAGCCACCATGCCCGGCTAATTTTTTTTTCTAATATATATATATATTTTAATTGTCCAGCTAATTTCTTTCTATTTTTAGTAGAGACGGGGTCTCGCTCTTGCTCAGGCTGGTCTCGAACTCCTGAGCTCAAACGATCCACCCTCCTCGGCCTCCCAGAGTGCTAGGATTACAGGCGTGAGCCACCGCACTTGGCCTAGGAAAATATTTGAGATCATAAAAATCCAATAGAATAATGGAGGAGAGTTGGATCATGACAAGATAGTGATAAAGGCTGAGGAGACAGCTGCTGCTTCTCAGCAGCTAGCAGAGTCCTTGTCACCAAGCAAAGTATAAAAGGCCAAGAAGAGTTTCAAGAACAAGACTCAAGTTCCTGGGCACTGGGGAATTTTCAAAACATATGAGGGCCTACAACCATAGTATAACATAAATTATTAACATGAAGCTTTGGCCCAGGTGTATAAGACAGAAATTTAGTACTATACCTGTAACACAATAGCTCCAAAGTTGGGAAAATTAACAGACCTAGATATATATATATATATATGGATTATTAAAATTAAACTAAAATCTTCACTTATTATTTAAAGAGAAAATAAAATAAAATACTTCTCAGAAGCATAGCATGTCCTGCTTGTTAGTCTTATAGGCCCATGGGGAATCCACATGGAGCTTTCCTAGAAGGAGAGGAATTTTAACAGCACAGGCTGTGGGACTGAATGTTCTTATGTTTCTAAGGTTAAAACCTGCTTTGCCTTTTACACTTTTGGTGTGGAAACCTTACTATAATGGATGAATTCTATTTATGCTGGATGGTGAAGATTAATGAAATGGCATCTTAGAAATAGAAGGTCAGTGAATATCTTTTGCAACTCTGCACATACTTCATCCCTTCCACCTGTAGAAATACTTAATATAAACCTTATGTTTATTGCATTGCAAAAGAAAAATGATAGTAAGCAAAAATAGGTATAAATTATCTAAATAAATATAAAACAATGTTCTAGTCTATCCATTAATATTACATATAAAAAGTGTGAGTTATAATTTAATTATTTTTGGAGATGTGATGAGAATGGCTACCAAAAATAGGGGTCTACCTGTCTTCTACCCAGTTGTGAGTGATCCTGCATATTTCTTTAAGAAGAAAAAGAAAATAGCATGTCTGATATACATAATTTGATTATGGGTTGTTATCTAGAAAAAACAGTTTTCACCATCTAGAAAGTTTTCAATAAAGTAAATGTGGAAGTCTTTGGATATTCATATACTTATTATTTTCAAAGATATACCTAGTGCTATATACAGCTGTGTCAGTTATGCTTTGTTCTCAAAAGAAGAAAGCATAACTTTCTTCTTCTCTTCAAACTCAAAATATATCCCAAACAATGATCTCATTGTTTAAATGGTCTCATTCATTAAAAAGTTCAGAAGATGTATGTTTCCCTGTTTAATTCTTCAAAACCACAGCTCTTCCCACCTTTATATTCAGCCAACCTTAAGATGGGCTTTTACCTTTATCCTAGTTTATTTATGAGTGTTATAGGGCTACAACAGGGTAAAACATTGTTACCTTATGAGGATAGTCCAATGTATGCCTTCTAAAAATTGAATACCAAATATTTTTCATCAAGTAAAACATCTAGCTATGTGATTGTATTGAAAATATAATAATCTACAAAATGATTTTTTTTTATTATCTCTATTAAATTTCCTTCAAATATTGAGGCTCGAACTGGAAAACTGGGGCTTGAGGACAACTATTGCAACTTGCTGTGATGGTGTGACCCTCGACCTTCACTTATTGTATGTAAACAAACAGGCAAGTTCCAGTCATGTCTATTCAGTTTCCAGATCAGAGGTAAAGTTAGGATTTAGCACATTTTTTCAAAATAATATAGTATATTCCTATTACTTTTATAATAAATCACCATGAATTTAGTGGATTAAAACAAAACCAATTTGTTATTGTACAGTTCTGGAGATCAGAAGTCCAAAATGGGTTTCATGGGGCTAAAATCACAATGGTCGCATCCCTGCCTTCTTTCTAGAGTCGTTAGGAGAATATCCATGCTCTTGTCTTTTCCTGTTTTTATAGGCTGCCTTCATTTCTTATGGCGTCCTTCCTCCATCTCCATAGCCAGCAAGGTGGCATCTTCAGATTTCTCTTTGATTCTGCTTCTGTCAATACATCTCCTTCTCTGACTCTTTTCAGTATTCTTGTCATTACATCAGGCCGATGGAGATAATCCAGGATAATATTCCTATCACAAGATCTTTAACTTAGTCACATCTGCAAAGCGCCTTTTCCCACATAAAGGAACATATTCACAAGTTCCAGAAATTAGAATGTGGACAACCTGGAGGAAGAACACTCCCTGCCAAAAGTATTACATTCCTTTACCATTTGAAAAAGTACACATTTCCCCTATTTTACTAAGCAAAATGAAGAAGGGAAAAAGCTTGTGAGTTTTAACACCTATTTAATGAAGCCTCATTAACAAGTTCCTCATTATCACATTTCCTGGAATACCTGAGTCCTTTCTTTGCCTGAGTTCCTTGTTAGCAACCCATTGGCACCTCCTTAGCATATTTCAATTAGCACTTTACAGCTGCATGTGTGAATGTATACATATTATGTATACGTATATACATAACATATACATAAATTAATAATGTGCATGTATATGTATATATACACATCAATGTTTTAGTCAATTTCATATTTTATTAATTACTTAAGCTTTGAAAGAACAGTATTTCAAAAGTGAAAATATGTATTCCAATAGTCAAACAACAAATTTCTCTCCTCATTATAATGTTGTTTTGCTTTACATTCATTTTCTTTTAAACCATGACAGGTGCTGAATGCTAATAATAAATTTTCTAATAGAAGATATTTGGGGCAATTACTTTTGGAATCAAATAACAGAATCAAATGACAGATTAGTGAATTCACTCCAGAATATTTGGGTGCATCAGCAATTATCAAGTATCATAACTGGGTTGTTTCATTTTAATATTATTTATAAGTAAAAATTATGTATGGATCTTGGGAGTTAAATGTAAACAAAAATGACCATAAGTGAAACATAAGATTTTAATAACAAGAAAGTATCATTTGTGAACAAATATTAGATCAAGTCTCTTTAGTTATTTTAATTAAGTTAGACTTTTGCCCAAAATGCAATTATTCAGCACATTTTTGAATGTTAAAATCTTCCAATAAAAATGCAATATCAGAAGTTTGGTGCTTTATGTAACATTAAAATAGAAAAAATACTTCAATACATTGTTGTATTGCTATTTTATAGATATAGAAATATATGCTCTCTTCCTAAATTCACATGCAAAATAATGTTATGCTTTTTTTTTCTTTTTACATTATGTCAAGGTTTCCATAGGTACAGGTAAACAGAGTTTTGTTATTATCCTGTATACATAACTTCTTACACGAATTTATCCCTGGAAAGTAACCAAAATGAGTGGAGATGCCATGCCTAATAAGAGTTGTAGGGGGCCTTAACGAAGCATACAAAAATATTTTTAAAAAATAAAAGAAAAAGCTCTTTTTTGCCCCTGATAAAACATGTAGCTTTCCCCTCATTTGGGGATACAAGCCTGGATGTCAGAAATTGTGAGATTCAAGGCCAGGCATGATGGCCCACACCTGTAATCTTAGCACTCTGGGAGGCCGAGGTGGTAGGATCAATTGAGGTCAGGAGTTCAAGACCAGCCCCAGCAAGAACAAGACCCCGACTCTACTAAAAATAGAAAAAATTAGCTAGACATGGTGGTGTGAGCCTGTAATCCCAGGTACTTGGGAGGCTGAGGCAGGAGGATCACTTGAGCCCAGGAGTTTGAGGTTGCTGTGAGCTAGGCCGACGCCACAGCACTCTAGCCTGGGCGACACCGCCAGACTCTGACTCCAAAAAAAAAAAAAAAAAATTGTGAGATGTGAAGAAGAAATATTTGTTCTGTATGTATTCTCTATTCAGAATTTTGCCCTATTCCCTTTTACTTTCCACTAATCCGTTTTTAAAACTAATTTTGTGCTTCTTACGGTTTCTGCTGCACATGCAACTCAAATTCTCACTAGCTGCTTGCATTGCCCAAGCACAGGTGTTCTATGCTTATTTTCTCATTCTTTGTTTTAGTGGTTATCTCTTCTCTATCTGATTCAGTGTGTTAAAATTGCGATGTAGTTTTTCATCATATGACAAAATTCTCCTATTATTTTCATCAGGGTCATTTTATGTGTTTTCATTTATTTACTAATTTTAGTGGAAAATTAAAGGAGGAAAAGAAAAGCATGCCATTGGGTTCTTAAGATTGTCTTGGATTATGGACATTCCTAAATGTTTCCATATATATTATATTTTTTCTATACAGGAAAATGTTATACTTTTATGTCTTTTAATATTGTTTTTGTTCCAATTATTGTAGTCTGTACATAAGAAAATACTGTTTCATTTGTAAGTTCATTTTCATTCTGTCTTTCATAGCTATTATTTTCTCCTACAAACTTTTTTTCTTCATAATTTTCTTTGAGATGTCAGTGAACTCATTTTTTTCCAGATCATTGAGGAATTTACTAATACAATAAATTTGTTGAAATACAATCTACAGAAGCTCAGAGAATTTATTATTTTGGTATTGTTCAATAATTTCTGTCAAGTACCTAGAAGAATGCATGGATGATATTAAGCATTGTTGAATCAATAAATACAAAAATGATCGGTTTACAAATCAATGTTATCTTAATTATCTAATTCATCTTTTATTTATTTTTTTAAATCTGATTTTCTTTTTGTTTTTCTGAACTTTTTAATAGATGCTAGATGTAATTTTTTCTTTGCCTCTTACTGAATATGCTAAGAAATTTAATATTTTCAGTTGCATTCTTTTTTGAGTCATTTTTTTCCATGTGTAGGCTAGATATAGTTAGTGGGTCTTTTTTTTTTTTTTTTTTTTTTTTTTTTTTTTTTTTTTTTTTTTTTTTTTTTTTTTTTTTTTTTTTTTTTTTTTTTTTTTTTTTTTTTTTTTTTTTTTTTTTTTTTTTTTTTTTTTTTTTTTTTTTTTTTTTTTTTTTTTTTTTTTTTTTTTTTTTTTTTGAGACAGAGTCTCGCTCTGTCCCCCCTGGACTAGAGTGCCATGGAGTCAGCCTAACTCACAGCAACCTCAAACTCCTGGGCTCAAGTCATACTCCTGTATCAGCTTCCCAAGCAGCTGGGACTACAGGCACATGCCATCAGGCCTGGCTAATTTTTTCTATTTTTAGTAGAGAAGGGGTCTTGCTGTTGCTCAGGCTGGTCTGGAACTCCTGACATCAAGGGATCCTCCTGCCTCGGCCTCCCAGGGTGCTAGGATTAGAGATGTGAGGCACCATGCCCGGCCCATATTTACTTTTTAATTGAATCTTCTTTCAATGTAGTAATAAAGTTGTGGTTTGGGAGATGATCTTCTGTTGCAGATTTTAAAGTAAAAAATTTAACAAATCATAAATCACTTAAGAAATATTTCCATTTATTTGGATGGTGACTGGATTTATTTGATTTTATGCCTTAAAATTCAAATTTATAAACATTTCTACTAGTGTTTTAGTATAATCTATAAAACATTTATTTTAATCATATAAAATATGTGAGATTAAGCCCCAAATACAAATTTACCAAAATAAAAGTGTATGTCACAAATTTGACACTTTTGGGTTGTTTGCTTGAAAATTATACAGAAAAAAAGTGAGTATTGTGTTTAAAGAATACTTGTTTAAAATTCTTACATATGAACCAGTAATAAAGTATATTCAAATCTGTCTAAATGATAGACTCAGTCATGTGTTATTGACAAAGTAAATTTATTATCATTCATTATAAATTAATTTTTTAAAATATCAGATTAATTCCAAAGCAGCTTGACAGTATTTTCTATATTCTCTTGCAAAAGGTTTCTTTTTAGGTGCAATATAAACAATGCAGCATATTGGAGTGGACCACAGAGAAATTGACTTATTTCCTATCTTCATTATTAATCTTAGAAACTATAAGTAGAGAAATAAATGAGTATCACCAATGAATTAAGTACACAATAATATGTTTACATAAAGCATGTAGACACGGATTTTGCTTATGGCTCATTTTTATAACATGAAAAAGATTGAATGTTTACATTGTGACAACAACAGTTCTGTCATAACAAAGCACTTTTGACTGCAGAGAACTTATGTGCAAAATGTCAGGAATTCAAAATTAAATCTAAAACAGAAACAAACAACTCAACATCAAATGTATTTACCTCAATTTGATTGTAATGTGGACTAGATGTGTCTTCAATATCTAAAAATGAGTTCTCTATGGGGGATTTTCTGACAGTAACATGTTTTTGGCATGGATTATATACTTATGATTTAAATGCAAAGTTTTGAATTATATAATTAAACATAAAAGAATATTTTAATAAGCCAAAACTTTGAATTAAGAGCCTCTAATGAAACAATAGTGTTCTTAGCAAAGGAATTTGTGAAATGAAATGCTTAAAATAATCAATTTAATTATTTGATTCTGAGTGTCAATTGATCACTGAATTGGTAATATTTCTGTTAATAAAATCAGTTTGCTTTTATAAAGCTGAAGTGTTTGTGTGAACATTTAATCTAACCTAGACTATTGTCAAATAATAAAAGGGAAAAATGAACAACTGTGAAGAACAGAGAAATGTTTATGTACAAATTTACTTTGTAACTAGTTCAAGTAATTGTACACATTGGCCAATTTTATTTTTTTGCTAAAAGCTGCACTTTTTGGTGGTTTTTTTTTTATTATTTACATATATAAGTTCACTTGTTTCATGTGAAGTTCTATGTGAATCAATGTGTAGATTGGTTAAACTACTACCATAAATGACCTATGGAACAATTATTATGCATTCACAAAATGTATACCAATGCTTTCTCTTTGATCCAATCCTCGCCTCTATACTTATCATCGATCTGCTCTTCATCCTTACGGTTTTACCTTTTCCTGAAGTTGATATAAGTCAGATCAAATGGATTTAACATTTGAGACAGGCTTCTTTCAAATAGCATTGTAAATCTGAGATTCACTAAAGTCATTATGTGAATTAATAATCAGTTCCTTTTATTGCTGAGCTGTATTCCAAAGTATGGAGGTGTTTGTTTATCCATTAACTTTTTAAAGGTCAATTTGGTAATTTCCAGTGTTTTCCAAGTATGGATAATGCCGCTATAAACATTTGTGCACAGGTTTTTACTTCTTGTATGTAGTTCTCTGAAACATTTTGAGTCATTTTTTATATATGGTGTGAGGCAGGGATTTCTTTTGCATGCAAATATCTAGTTGGCCCAACACTATTTGCTCAAAAAATTATTCTTTTTCTATTGAGTTTTCTTGGACCCTTGTCAAAAACAACTGACCATAGACATATTGCTTTATCTCCACATCCTTAATTTTATTTCATAAGCTCTAAGTTTTTCCTTATTATAATACCACAATCTTGATCACTTTAGTAGTTTTATAAGTTATGAAATTGGGAATGATGAGTTCTCTTTGTTCTTTTAAGATCATTTTGGTGATTCTAGATCCCTTCCATTTCCATGTGAATCGTAGAGTCATCTTCTCTGTTAAAAAAAGGCAAGTGGTGTTTTGATAGCGAGTTCAATGAATCTGTAGATAAATCTCAAGATCATTACTTTCTTAACAATATTAAATCTCCAATCCTTTCTCCAATCTAATTAAATCTATAATTTATAGAGGTAGAAGGTTATGTTACTAATTTGAAATCATTCCTCTTTCTTAATGCAAGCATTAATATTAATAGCTATTAAATGCCCTCTATAAATTATTTTTACTACATTCCATAAATTTGGGTATATTATTTTATAGTTGTTTTAATTCATCCCAAAGTATTTTCTAATATATCTGTGATTTCTCCTTTTCTCCATTTGTTAATTAATGTTTAATTTCTAAATATTTATGAATTGTTCAAATTTACTTCTGTTATTTAATTTCATTGTGATCTGAAAACATATTTTGTATGATTCATTCTTGATGTATTTATTGAAATTATTTTGTGGCATAACGTATGGTCTGCCCTGTAGAGTGTTTCATATGTACTTCAGAAGAAAGTATATTCTGTTGTTGAACAGTCCCAACATTTTTGGCACCAGGGACTGGTTTCATGGAAGACAATTTTTCCACGGACTGTGGGGGTGGGGAATGGTTTCAAGCGCATTACATTTATTGGGCAGTCAAACCTCTCTGCTAATGATAATCTGTATTTGCAGCTACTCTCCAGCCAGTATATAGTTAGAGCATGCTTTCTTTTAATCCATTCTGCCAGTGTAACTTATTAATGTAGTTAATTAATGTAATTTGTTTAATCCATTCATATTTAATGCTATTACTGATAAAGTCAGGTTTATATCAACTTTTTTTATTTGTTTTCGATATGTCTAATATATTTTTTTGTTTCTGTATTCCTCTACTACTGTTTTGTTGGGAGGCAGTTTTAAGTAGTTACTTTCTTGCACACCATTTTAATTCCTTCTTGTTTTATTATATTTTTAGTTATTTTTTTTGGAGTTTGCCATGGGGATTAGAAATAAGATTTTAATTTTTAGAAAAGTACATCAGATTAATAAAAATATTAATAGTAAACAAAACTTTTTCCTATATAGCTTCATTCCTTCCTTCTCCTTCTGTTTTTTGTTTTGTCATAAAATTATATCATTTTGCATCAAGTGCTCATAAATAGATTTATAATTGTTTACTCACGCATTTCATTTTAGTCACATAGAAAAGTTATAATTAAAAATGTTTCTATTTCATTATATATTTATTTATATGTTGGTCATTACTAGTGCTCTTTATTTTTGTATTCAAGTTACTGTCAGAATTCCTTTTATTTTATCCTAAAGAACAAAGTAGATGGATTTACAGTACATAATTTTGATACCTACTATAACATCATAGTAATTAAGATAATGTGATATTGGCAAAAGGAGGAACACATATATCAGTAGAACCGAATAGAGTTCACAAACAGACTCACACAAGTATAGTCAACTGACCATGTAATGGAAAAATGATAGTCTTCTCAACAAACTATGCTGGAACAATTGGATATACATATGTTAAAAAAATAACTCCTATATGCAGACCATATATCTTACATAAAAATTAACCCCAAAATTAATCCTAAAGCTAAATATATTTTGCAAAACTATAAAACCTATCAGAGTAATATTTGATGCAATCTATGTGACCTTAGTTTTGGTGATGAGTTTATAGATGAAACGCCAAAAGCATAATACCTATAAAAGAGAAAATAAGGTAAATTTTATTAAAATTATATATGTGTATATGTATAACTATCTCCATATATATATGTCTGTGTAGAATATGGAAAATAATATTGATAGAAAATATATGAAAAATACATAACCAATAAAAGACATTGTGAAATATATATAAAAAAATCTTAAAACTTGATAATAAGAAAAAGAAACAACTCTATTAAAAAGTGAGCAAAATATCTAAATAGACATTTCACCAAACATGGAAAATAAACATATGAAGAGAATAAGGAAATACAAATTAAAACAATGGCGAGACTTCACTTCATATCTGTT
>RJWJ010032003.1:0-18804 GCA_004363605.1 Indri indri
TTTATTTAACTTTTATTATGTTATGCAATAACATAATACAGTACAGTAAATCATAACCATTCATAAAATATTTTTCCCACACTATCATGAGAAAGAGGGGAATAACGAAACAAAAGCATTATCATAAATAATTTAGCAAAATGCTTTAATTGTATGGCTTGGGGTCCACATATGTTTGGTTCAACTTGTTGCACTTTTCCCCTTCGACACCTATTATAACCTACAGCCACATCAGCTTCACTGATCTTAGAGTGATGCTCCTTAAGCTTGTCAACATTAATAATGAGATTCAGAAAATGTGACTAAGTATAGAGTTTATTTAAGCTCAAAGCTCGAGGATGGCCACACTGGAGGACAGATTTGAGTTGCCCTAAATGTACACTCCAATTAGCAGCAGTCACAAGTGGGATTTTAAGGAAAAAGGAAGAGACAGTTCCTAAACTGTTTACCAAGAATTTACATTAAAATAACATAAGCTATTGATTGGCTGTACATTGTTCTTATATCATAAATTCCAGGAACGTGACAATAATAGGTGAAGCAACTAGTCTGGAACAAAATACCTTCGACAATTGTCCCCCTGTGGGGTGGGGGCGTGACTGGGGTCCCATACTCATATCTCTCACTATTTCTCTTTTCTCATTTCTCTCCTTTTCATCAAGAACTTTCAAGGAACATCGTGGATGAACTCAAGCAGTTTTGGTTCCTTTTGTGTTCAGGAGTTAGTCCCATGTTGCTAGGAAGGCCATTCCTGGATGGCCCTGTCCCACGTGTCAGGGGGACAAGGGAGAGGGTGTGTCTCAGTGGGGAATACACTCCAAAAGATGTATTGGGATGGCATCGCAGGGTGGCAGAAAGGAGACCTCAGTCGAATCACTGATTTATACAGCTGCTGTTGCTTATTGACTCATTTCTAATCTTCAGGATTCCATGAGTTTAGTTTATTCAGAAGAAGTAAAACAATGAGAGATACATAGAAATATAAGGGTTAAAATTTTAAAAAACTATATGCCAGGATGAAAACACTCCTATCCCACTGGTGAGTCAGTTAAAAACATCATGAAGAAAATTAAAACCTGGTCCTTCTTTAGAGATTTGTAGCCAGGAAATAATTCAGAATTTAGTCCAAATTGTAGGAGAATAATAAAAACTCTAAAACAATGTCCAGGGCTGGAATCTAATACCAGGCATACTACAGTTTTTTCCTGAAACATAATTATTCTCCCTCCAGTTCCCTTTTTCTAGCAAAGATAAATCTTAATAGGACCAATTTACTTGCAAAATAAGTTTTAGTATTATACTTGGCCTGATTATTTGCATAAAGTGCAACAAGAATACTGAATGGCCATATAGGCTCTTTTAAGTTGGGTTTGCTGGAACCTTTTTATAAGGAATCTCACATTTGACTTCTAAAAGCCTCTTCAGGTAGAAAGCCAAGACAAGGATTCACCGTCAGACTGTAACACATACATTGGTGAATGCCTCTCTTCTCAAGGTTCCAAAATATCTAGAGGTTCCTGGGCCTGTCAGAAAGTGGCATTCCTTACTTACCACAAGGTCAGGGACCTTGAGAGGCAGCTGAGTATTAGGCCTGTCTTTCCTAGGGGCTTTTTATCAGTTCTATAAAGTCAACCTCAATTCCTCAAAGCAGTCTGGTCATATCTGAAAATATGCCATTCCTGTCAAACCTTTAGTAAAATTACCAGTGTCTCCAATGTACCTATGACAAAAGAAAACATACTCTTATTGAAGTTATACAAATAATTATATTGCCATAAAATAAGAATACTCACAAATAATTTCCAAATTCTGGAGAAATCAGGTAGAGAAAAAGGTAAATGTTATTAAACTGGCCTTTTACCTTCCTGTGGGGATCTGTCTGATGCATAATGTTGGTAACAGCTGCTCATGTGGAAGAGGGTGTTGCCGGACTCAGCCTCCAGTCTGGACCTTCCCTTCCACATAAGGAGTTGGGGTGGGGGGAGTCCTGAGATTTTTATTTTCCTTTCCATTTGATAAAACAAGACAAAACATAAAGATGTAATATACAAATGATTGCAGTATATACACATATTATTAAATGAAAGAAGCAATCAGAAATTTGGCTTAAAACATACCTTGCCACATCCCTGCCCCAAGTTAATGAGCACAGAGCTGATTACCACCTGTTTGCATAGAAGGAGTGTGGAGGGAGCGGGAGGAAAGGGAAACACACAGGGGGATAATTTTAAAATATAAATTCAAAATATTATGCACTCATATATGTATAACATACACAGAAAAGAACATTAGCAGACCACTCACAGAAGTGGTGAGAGAAGAAATTTTGAGTGGGTGGGATTCTTTAGGGGAAGTTTTATGTTCTTTTGACTCATAAAAAGAAAATCAAAGTCTCAGGGCCACCCCTCAACTCCTTATGCAAAAGAGAAGGTAAAAGCCTCAAGCACCTGTAATAGAGGTAAAGGTCTGAAAAAGGGCAAAGAAATGTTTCACGTGTTGTCTCTTTAAAACTCCCTACCCTTTTTGGGAATTAAAACCTGCATTCCTTCCTGAGGCCAGTAATCAAAAGGGCAGAAAAATGTTCTTTGCAGTTCGTTTTCTATAATACCGTCTTAAACCACAGGGGATGGCTCAACAGAATTGTTACAAGATCATGGTCAACAGAGATAAGGTCAATGGACACCACCAATTATAGTTAAACAACAGTCCAAAGCCACGTGTGACACTGGTCATGTAGCCCTGAGCCCACCTGCAAAAACCCCCCTTTAAAAAGCCCTGTTTTTCTGTTTAAAGACAGGATGGTGGTCTTTTGAGATGCTAGTCTACTGCCCTCCTCATTTTGCTGGCAAATTAATAAAAAATTCTCTTTCCTTTTCCTTTTTTCCACTTGTCTTCATTCTTCGTTCTCACTGATTTGGCCTCAGGGACAAATACCGAATTTCTCTGGTAACACAACCATGGAAGAACTGGCCCCACAGATCATTCATTAAAGAAATTCCTTGCTAACCTCCCATAAGCAAGGACATGCAAATTGTATGTTAAGTCCAGCACCTAAAACTAAAGCCTGTCTGATTCCACACTAATAATGAATTACAAGTTTATCTTACAGTTAGCAGAACCGGAGACAAGACAGAATCAGACATTCTTCCACCTATCCAGGGACATCTACATAATTGATGCTCCCTCCACTCCCTTTTTCCCTTATTTTTTTGTAAAATGTAGATTTCTTGGGTCTCACAAGAGTGCAACCACTTTGCCTCATCAGCCCCGCGTCACCACCACCTTTTTCCTTCTCTCTGCATATCTTTAAAATGCTGAAGGTTCCAACTTCCCCTTCACAAAAACAGCCACAGCTTGTCTGCCGTTCGTGTTTTCCCCGGTGCGTCCTCAAAAGTCTTGGCTTAATAAACCTCCATTGACTGAGATTTTTGCCAGAGTCATTCATTTGAAGGACAGCCTACTCTGTTTTCTTTCTTGCATTTTTATATTTATAAAAGTTACATTTACTTTTTAAAGTGTCAACTTTAAATAATGAGACTGGGAAAACGTAGTTAAGTATAGAGTTTGAGTGCAAAGCTTGAAGACAGCCACCCGAGGAAGCACTGACTTCAAACAAAAGGAGTCAGCGTTCCAAAGTGGGGAAGTGAAGGTTTCACTTACATGGGCAGAGTCAGGATTACCTTTCCCATACAAGACCAGGTGTACGTGCCACGGCAATTTTATTGGATACAGGCTGCTACATTCCAAGGAAGGTTACTTCGCTACTCCTTGAGGAGGGGCAGTGATCTGAGGGGGTTTTGTCTCTGGTGCACTTTGGTGCTAATTATTTACAGGAAAAAGGCAGAAGTTGCAGGTGCATGCTGTGTGGCCCAGGCGGCACAGCCACACTCCTTCCAAGGCTCAGGATAAGTTAAAGTTCTAACAGCTTTAATATGATTTAAGTTTGAATTACTTAATTTCACAAAAGGTAATACACATGTTCATGGATTAAAATTCAAAAAGCACAAAACATCATCCGGGGAAGCATTTCTCCCACTTCTCTCTCTTATTTCCTAGTACTCCTACCAAAAGGCACTGCGCCATGTCAGTTTCCTCATCTGTCTTCCTAGGGAGAGGTTAAAGATCCTTCCACCCAATCTTTTGTTAATTTTCTAGTTTACCCACATGGAAGCATATGATAAACACTGTCCTATACTTGCTTTTCCCCACTTACTGTATCTTGGAGATTGTTCCATATCCAACAAGAGCTGCCTTGTTCTTTTAAACAGCCACCCAGTATTTATTCCATTATATGAGTATACCATGACTTATTTAATCAGTTCCTGACTTGATGGGTCTTTAAATTGCCTGCAACCTTTTGCTTATTAATATTACAAATGGTGCTTTGATGACTGTCCTTCTAGGCAGGTCATTTTGCACACATGCATATCTGTTGTATATTTCCCAAAATTAGAATCATTAGAGAATGTAAATGTTTGTTTTTAAACGTAGCTTGCTCATCACGGAGAGCACACCAATACCACTCACAAAAATGAGAGTGCGCCCGATTCCCCGCAGTCTTGCTAACAAAGTGTCATCAACCTTTTGATCTTTACTGACACATGAAAAATGGACCTTACTGTAATTTTAATTTTTCTTATTCTGAATTAAGTTGGGCCTTTTTTCATATGTTAAAATCCATTTTGCATTTCTTTCCCTATGGACTGTCTTTTCAGGTCTTTTGCCGATAGCTTGAGCCACTGGTCTCTTCATATCGCCTTATTACATCTAAAGGAAATATTGGCTCTACATCTAAAAACTATTACAATTTTGAGGTAGGCTTCAAATTTTTCCCTAGCTTATCTCTGACTTCATTGGCTGCGTACACTAATTTGTTTGTAATGAGAATGCGTTACTTTTATTAACAAATTTTAACTTTATCATGGGAAAGAAAGGTTCAGCTTATGTCACGTCCGTTTCCATCGCTTACATGTCACCCGATTTTTCACTGGGGTATTTCCTGTCGGTTCCCTTGTTGGTTCCTCCTCCGCACCCTCCCGAGTCTCGCGGCACCGCACCTGCGCCTCCACAGTTTCCGGTTCCTCCCGCACCGCGAGTCCCCGCGCCAAGGCAGCGCAGCGGAACCAGCGGCGCGGTGCGGTGCGCGTTTCTCTCGCCAGACGGGACGCGTTTGCTGCGGCCTTCCGGGGTGGGGCGCGTCTGGAGCGGAAGGGCCCGCGGCGGCGCGGGGCCTCCGGCTGGTCTGGGCTGGGACCGGATCGCCGGGCGCGGGGCGGCGGACCAGGGAGCAGCGGGCGCGAGTGTGGCGGCGGGAGACGTGAGGCCGGCCCCCGCCCCGGGCCCGCGCGGCCATGAACCTGGAGCAGCTGCGGAAGCGAGTCCGGCAGTACCTCGACCAGGTGGGCGGCGCCGGCCGGGGAGCGTGGGGCCCCGGGCTGCTGAGGCCGGGCCGCCAGCGTCCGTTTCCGCGGGGCTCGGGTCTTGGTGAGGCTGGATCGCACCGGCCGTGGGCCTTCGTGTGGGGCGCTCCCTGTCTCCGCCTCGCCCCGAAGGGGGGTCCCGGCCCCGTGCGGTCTGTGCAGCCTGGAGGGTGAGGACCGCGAGAGTGCAGGGATGAGGCTCGCGGGTCTGAGCTGCAGCCGGCCTGGCACCTGGCACAGAGCAGGTGCTCGGTAAACAGCGCAACGTGGAAGTCGAAGGGTTATTTTTAGAGGAAGGCTGCAGGGTGGCCTTAGAATTTGGCAGGCTAATAGAGCATTTTCAAGAGGTTTAGCCGTAATTCTTATTAGGCTGAATTTGAGTGAATGAAGTTCAAAGTTACTTACGTTGTCTCGAGTCAGTACTTTTAAAAATTCTTACTAACTACATCTGTATCCCCTGCACTACCCTTGAGTGAATAGCAAAGAGTGTTTAAAGAAGGAAGTGACTTCCACGATCAGCGGCAGTTTCATCCATGGTGTCGTTTAGTTTTTATTAAAATCCTTGCTCTCCCAGTAAGTCGGAAAGGCAGAAGGGAGGGAAAAGCCATGTTTAATGCACAGTATTCTGAATTAGATGCTAAATGATGTGGCCAAATATTTGCAGTACCTTGGAGCGCTGTATTTTTGTTTCCTGTAAGTCAGCTTAATTAAATGTTTGCTGATCATTTTTTCTTTGGCACTGGGATGTAGTGAGGAATATGATAGGCCTGGTTTCCACCCTCCAGGAGCCTGTATCAAGCCAATTTGTAACCATCCTGTAAGCATTCCTCCTGCCCCTGGCAGTAGTGTTCCTGGTTTCCATTCAGGGGAACTGAGGCAGAGATTGTGGAAAGACTGAGAACTAGAACAGGGACTACAGCTAGCCGTGGTAAACTTGTGAGTGGCTTTCCATTGTTCATCTGCTTTATTTTTGTGTGAATTGGCTGGAGGAGGTGAGTTTTTCCCCATGGTTAGTTGAAGCTCGGTTAATACATGTATGTGTGTGTTTTTAAAATTTGAGTGTTGTTAAAATTACACCTGTATTATATGAGGTGTTTGAGTAGAGTGTTTTATCTGCTAAATTACACTTTGGGATTCATTAACAGTTCACTAAAAGTGTCTATAAATATCAGCACAAAAAGTGCTAATGACTAGATGTTGCAAAATAAATCATTTGAATTGCCTACTGTTTTAGATACTTGCTGATACATTTTTGCAGTATATGAGTTTTTTAAAAACTACCTTCATGAATGCTATATACAAAGATCTTATAATAATATTTTTATTGTACCATTAAACTAAAATTTACCCTAGCTGAGATACAAGATAGATGCTTGATAGGCCCCTATTACATGTAAACAATTATTGTATGGAGACATTGATTTATTATCTAGCATTCTAATTATATCAGACGTCTGTTTAAAATTATTGAAATAAGAGAGCAGTTAACCACTTTTTTTTTTTTTTTTGTATAGCAACAGTATCAAAGTGCTCTATTTTGGGCAGATAAAGTAGCTTCACTGTCTCATGGTAAGTGACAAAATGCTGATTTTTTTTTTCTGATTAATCTTTAGAAATTTTTCTACTTCAGCTTATGCCTCTGACCATCTATGTAATTTTCCCTCTAGAGGAGCCCCAGGATGTGTATTGGTTGGCTCAGTGCCTCTACCTGACAGCTCAGTACCATAGAGCAGCCCATGCTCTGCGGTCACGGAAGCTGGACAAAGTAAGTGATTGCATGGACTTCAGAGCTCTTCGAAGCTGTACAAAAAAAAAGTCACTGGATTATTATTTTAGGTGTATATTCTATTCATGTCAAAATTATTTAAAAGGATTAAATTTTTCTTACCGAGTGTGAAGATAAAATGTCTTATACCTGATCTTGGTCCCCTTGTTTTTCCTTTCCTCTCCCATTCCACATCTAGTCACTAAGTTCTCAAAATTCCCTTTTCTAAATAGCTCTGAAATCATGGCTGTTCCTTTCCCTTCCCTTGCCACTCGTATGTATCAGGCCTTTAATTTCTTGTCTGTTCTGTTACAGCCTCTCTTCTTGTCTGTTTTCTCCAGTAACAATTTCTCCCTTCCCAAAACACAGATCTGATTATATCACGCACAAAGTCACTCAGCGATTTTTCCATTACCTGCAGGATAAAGTCAGATGCATCAGTAGGCACCTGGGGCCCTCCTAGATGTCTCTCCAGTCTGCGTTTAACCCACTACCATGCATACGTGCAGCATATGCTCCAGTCATGTTGAGCGGTCAGTTCCTCAACATGCAACAGTTATTCACGCTTAGTGCTGGGAGTGTTGGCCAGCACTCTCCTCCACCGCCTGGCCCCTTCCACACTCATCCGCTGCCCTGTGGATGTTTCCCTCTTCAACTGACTGGTGCTTTTTCACCCTTTTGTGGTGCTCACTGCACTGTGCTGTCTTTATGTCTCCCTTGCTATAACCTCCTGAGGCAGGTCGTTACTCCGTTTTGAGTCCTTGTTGCCTAGTAAATGATAGGTTCATGATGAATGTGGGTTAAAAAGACAGGATTTTTTTTTTAACTGCAAGAGTAAAAGGAGAAATTATGACAATAACTCCATTGCAGTTTTCTTTTAAAGTGAAGATAAATATTATTTTGGCCACTTTTAAAATATATTAATTTTCTTTCTAGTTATATGAAGCGTGTCGTTACCTTGCAGCTAGATGCCATGTAAGTATGCTCTCAGTTTCATTTTTATTTGGCGAAAGTTTGATTGTGTGAATGTTATGCATCCCTCATCTATGTGTGAGGATTTTGGCGATGGAGCTTGGTGATGGAGTAAAGTATTTCATAAGGAAATGTTCTTTTCTTTAGTATTGTTTGCTGTAAAATATTGATTCTTCCTTTCCTAAAAGTGGGCACGCATAAAGAAAATTCTACCTTAGACATTTTAAAATTTAACTAATGGATAAAATATTTATTACCCTTTAAAAATCTGGAGTATGTGTTTGTTTAGTGTTGGAAGTTGTGGGTGATGAGCTGTATTTCTGATTTCTATGCAGTACGCTGCGAAAGAGCACCAGCAGGCCCTCGATATTCTCGACATGGAGGAGCCCATCAACAAAAGACTATTTGAAAAAAACTTAAAGGACGAAAGCGGTTTGAAAGACTCCTCCAACGACTGGGAAATGTCAGAGTCCTCAGTGAGTACACTGTTAGCACGCTTCCGTAGCAGCAGTGATAACTGCCCATGTGACATGGCGAAAACAAATTGCCTCTTTTACTTGAGTTTTACCGTATTAATTATGTTGCCAACTGTAATTTGCCCACCAAGAACCAAAAGGTGACAGAGGAAGACTCTGTCTCAAAAAAAAAAAACAAAAACAAAAAATTTTTTTTCTTGCATAAAACGCATTTATGAGGGTGTTTGGTACTATCATTATTATTTTAGGATCTCTTATCTATTAACTTATCTGCTAAGAAATGCATGATTTATTTCTAACGCATTATTTTATGAAAATTTTTTTTAAAACAATTTATAGGACACTGCCTAGGTATAAGCTTCTCTCATAATGTTTGCTGTTTTTTAAATTTTGATTTATAAATCTCCTTCATTTACTTAATGATTTTGGCTGCCCGTCTCTGGATCATCTTTATGCTCAGTTATGTGTTTCTTAAGGTTTGGGGTCTGGAACAGGAGTCAGGTTTCCACATCCTCTTGTTAGTTGCAGCAGTGAGACATCTGTGTTTTGAACACCTTACTCTGTGCTAGTACCATAGAGATATTGGTATCTCTAGTCCACACAGAGTTCTCTAAGCTGGATAGTATTTTCCCCTTTTACAGATGAGGAAAGGAAACTGAGGCCAAGAGAGGTTCAGGAACTTGTGCCAGGTTACAAGTAAGTGGGCAGAGCTGGGATCTGAGCTCAGGTCTGTCTGGCTGCAGTGAGCCATGCCCCTGAACACCGAGACAGCTGTGCTGCGTTGCCGGCAATTCGTAATCGTCACGAAGGCCTTTCACTGGGGTCTGCCTATCCAACCTTCTTCTTAGAGTTTGATTTTATACACACTTCTTTCACTGTCTCTAAACCATTGCGCTGTTTGTGACAAAGCAAATGACGAACTAGTAGCTGTGTGTGTGCGTTAGTTCTAAAGACCTGCTGGAGCCCACGGAAGATAGACTGAAGAAGCTTTTATGTTTCTGTTAATTTATGTCTTGACAGTTGGGATGAACCAAATCCTTTTAGATGTAAGAAAAACTTTTCAGTATTCCAATACATAATTTTTGATCAAAAATTAAGTTTAAAAGTATTAGTGTATGACTCATCATTTTTTCGACAGATAAAGAGTTCTATTTGTCTTCTACGGGGGAAAATCTACGATGCGCTAGATAATCGAACTCTAGCGACCTACAGCTACAAAGAAGCTTTGAAGCTCGATGTCTACTGTTTTGAAGCATTTGATCTTTTAACATCACACCACATGTTGACAGCACAAGAAGGTTTGGAAACACAGGTGTTTTATGTTTAGCAAAATTAATATTGTTAGGATTTTTTTCCTCTGAAATCTATATAATAATCAAGAGCAGGCTATGTACAGGTTTAAATAGGCGTACCGACTCTCTTAATGTCTTCAAAAATATGAAGCACATTGCGAAATGCAGTGTTGTACAGTGCCTTTTGCTATCCCAATCTTTAGGAATTGGGATGTGATGCAGCCATCCTTTCGGGATGTTAGTGAGGTAGTATAAACCAAGATTTGAATATCTGATTCAGTGATTCTCAACCTGGTTGCACGTTAAATCCCTGAGGAGCGGGGGCTCACAGCTGTAATCCTAGCACTCTGGAGGCTGAGGCAGGAGGATCGCTTGAGCCCAGGAGTTCTAGGTTGCAGAGAGCTATGATGACGCCACTACGCTCTAGCCTGGATGATAGAGCAAGACGCTGTCTCAAACAAAAAAACACCAAAAATCATCAGTGTCAAACCAGTTCAGTCAGAACCTTCAGGGTGGGTCTCTGTCGTCAGATGATTTAAAACTCCCTGGTGGTCCTAACATGCAACAGGGACTAAGAACCAGTGTCCAAATGTGTTGGCATCCATGGCGATGTGAAGTGAGTAAACGAGAACCAGAAGACAGGGTGGTTGAATTAAGGGGAGTCAAACATATTTTATTTTATTTATTTTTTTGGGATAGAGTCTAGCTGTGTTGCCCAGGCTAGAGTGCAGTGGCATCATCATAGTTCACTGCAATGTCACATTCCTGGGCTCAAGGGATCCTCCCACCTCAGTATCCTGAATAGCTGGAACTATAGGCGCACACCACCATGCCTGGCTAATTTTTCTTTTTCCTTTTTTTTTTAATTTTTTTTTTTTTTTTAATTGGTAGAAACAGAGCCTCACTCTGTTGCTTAGGCTGGTTTTGAACTCCTAGGCTCAAGCAGTCCTCCCGCCTTGACTTCCCAAAGTGCTGGGATTACACGTGTGAGCCACTGCGCCCACCCATCCTCTAACATATTTTAGTCTAGTGCAGTGGTTCTCAACCAGGGCGATTTTGCCCCCCGAGGGATATTTGGGAATGTCTGGAGACATTTTTCGATATTACAACTTGGGGGCAGGTAGACGGGTTGGGAGGTCATGTTGGTATCTGGTGGGTAGAGGCCAGAGATGCTGCTAAGCATTCTGTAATACACAGGCCACCCCCACAACAGAGAGTGATCCATGCAGTGTTAGTAGTGCTGGGGCTAGTGGCTCTTCATCTGGCTGATGACAAGAACCACCTGGAAGCCTCCTGGCCCCAGCCGTGGAAGAGCTGCCTCTGCCCTCCAGATAATTCTCTCCTGGGCTTGGAGACCACAGTGGCAGCTTTCCGTAGTACTTTCTGATCTTGTTGTTTTCTCTTTTGGGTTTGATTTACTTAGACCAAGAACTATAGGAGAATATTTTTAGTTGCCGGTTATTTCCCCTCTGTAAATATTATAAGGACATTCATTTATTTTTTTCTCACCACTTTTAAGAAAAAGAACTTCTCGAATCGCTACCTCTTAGCAAGCTCTGTGCTGAAGAACAGGAATTGCTACGTTTTCTATTTGAGAACAAATTAAAAAAGGTAAGTAAAAACACAAAGATAGCATTTGCTTTATGTAAATATCTTATTTCTTCTAATAAATTTGGCTTTTATTTTTTATGAAAATTTTAAAAATAATTGTATTAATTTAGTCTGTTTGTAAGACTAGACTTAGATTATGCGAAATATATGTGATTCCTAAAAAATCTTCCAGAAATATCTTCCTCCCAATAATGTCTTATACTAAAAGATTGAATAATCAAATAAATGGAATGGTGTTGCATTTTCTTATGCTACCTGAACTTCTACTTTGGGAAATACTTCCTACCATAGAATTCTGTGATAAAATTGAGAACAAAATTAAATTTTTTGAAAGGAGTACTGATAAATATGAAGTTAAAAAAGTTTTCAGAGGCTCACATATGTCTAGTGTAAATTTTTTTTTTTTTTTTTTTTTTTGAGACAGAGTCTCACTCTCTTGCCTGGGGCGAGTGCCGTGGCGTCAGCCTAGCTCATAGCAACCTCAAACTCCTGGGCTCGAGCAATCCTACTGTCTCAGCCTCCTGAGTAGCTGGGACTACAGGCATGTGCCACCATGCCCGGCTAATTTTTTCTATATATTTTTAGCTGTCCAATTAATTTCTTTCTATTTTTGGTAGAGACAGGGTCTTGCTCTTGCTCAGGCTGGTCTCGAACTCCTGAGCTCAGGACGATCCGCCCGCCTTGGCCTCCCAGAGTGCTAGGATTACAGGCGTGAGCCACCACGCCCAGCCCAGTGTAAATGTTTTTAACTACTTGGGTCAAACATAAATTGAGTCTGCCTTTTGACTTGTTGTTCATTGAGTTTATGTTTAAATTTCTCTGTGTTTCAGTATAATAAGCCCAGTGAAACTGTCATCCCTGAGTCAGTAGATGGCTTGCAAGAGAATCTGGATGTGGTAGTGTCTTTAGCTGAGAGACATTATTATAACTGTGATTTTAAAATGTGCTACAAGCTTACTTCTGTGTAAGTATATCTACCCATTTTTGTGTAGGAACATGAAGTTCAGTCCGTCTTACCTAAGTAATTCACGGACATGCTGTCTGCATAATCTCAAGCTGGATGATTTCCCTCTGCCATTTGCAGAGTACTGAGCAGTCTTAAAAGAGCAGTTTGCAGACACGGGGCCTTGCATATTTATAGGGTTACTACATTATGTGATTTCTAAATAAGCTTTCAGAAGTATCTTCCTCCCAAGAACTCCTTATACTAAAAGATTGAATAATCAAATAAATGGAATGGTGTTGCATGAAACTTGGGAGGGTTTGAAAATACCATTTTGGCACACGGTTTTACAAAATACCTCCTTTATTAGAGACTAATACAGTCCTGCAGATACTGCTCAGTCTGCCTCACTAGCTAAGCCATATCCCCACATGTCAGTTTCCAGTGTACATTATTTGAATTTATCCTTTAGCTAAGTTATATCCACTATTTTTTGTTGTTTAAAATCCTTGAAATCACAGAAATTTTTTTTTTTTTTTGAGACAGAGTCTCACTCTTTTGCCTGGGCTAGAGTGCCGTGGCATCAGCCTAGCTCACAGCAACCTCAAACTCCTGGGCTCAAGCGATCCTCCTGCCTCAGCCTCCCGAGTAGCTGGGACTACAGGCATGCACCACCATGCCCGGCTAATTTTTTCTATATATTTTTAGTTGTCCGATTAATTTCTTTCTATTTTTAGTAGAGACAGGGTCTCACTCTTGCTCAGGCTGGTTTCGAACTCATGAGCTCAAACAATCCACCCGCCTCGGCCTCCCAGAGTGCTAGGATTACAGGCGTGAGCCACCGCGCCCGGCCGAAATCACAGAAATTTTAATTGGGAAATACTAGTGATCTATTTAATGTTTCATATTGTTTTTGACCCTTAAATTGGATTACTTATTTTATGTATTACAGTTCTCTTGATTTAAAGTAAATGTATGTTACAATGTTTATTTTTATCCTTACAAACAAACTAGAATTTTTCCTTTCATTTATAACCTAATCATTGCCCAACTGAAGATGGTGGAGTGAAGGAGGTAGAAAGTGTCACAACCCACAGTGCCGTACACGATGCATGACGACGTTCAGATGAAGCTAAAGGTAGTGAGTGCTGTCTCGGCCTGTACCTGGGTGGTAACGTGTGGCTTTAACTTCCAGAGTAACGGAAAAAGATCCTTTCCATGCCAACTGTTTACCTGTGCACATAGGGACGCTTGTGGAGCTGAATAAAGCAAATGGTAAGAATTTTTTTTTAATTGAAATAATTTCTAAGACAAAAATAAATTTCTGTAACTCTTGAAATTTTTTTGCATAAATCCCAGCTAGTTGAGATTGCGGGTAACAACGTAATAAGTTCCACAGTAAAAGTAACAACTAGGAAAGAAATGTTTATCTAGGTGACCAATGGTCTATTCTGTTTTCCCAACACAACAATTTATTTCTTTATCCCTGCTTTCTTTTCTCAAATGTAATTTATGCTTCAAGGTGTGTTAGCTTTCAATTGGTGGGAGTCGGTTCTGCCTTTTGTCTCCGTTTTTATAAATTCCGTAAGAAAACTTGTAAGAGTCAATAACTTTAGAAATTGGAAGGGAACAGACTTTTTGCTCGTGTTTTCTGTATTTTGACATTTCAGAAACATTGGGTTGTGTTTAGGCTGCATTTGTCCTTCAATCTTTTAAAACTGAATAGTGAACTCTGTCAGGAGGAAAAAGCCCCAAATGCTTGGACTCTGGTCCCCGCACCTCACGGTGGTCTGAGGACCAGCAGCGTTGCACCCAGTGAGAGCCTGTCGGAAATGCAGTCTCCAGCTGCCCCGGTCTGCAATTGGGAAATGTCACCCCAAAATACTAGGACTTACACATTTCTTAAGAGAAAATAACATCAGTGATTTGATAAACTTGAAAGTTTGGTGAGCCGTATCTGCCTGTGGGTGGTTAAGATGGTCCACAGTGGGCCTGAGGCATACGAGGCCTGGGTTTCTGGATGGGCGAGGTGCTCTGTAGCAGGGGGGCGCTTTGCTGGGGGACGTCTGCTCCCACCTCACCTGCTGTGCGTCTTCTGTCCACCTTTCCAGTCACTCCGCAGGTGCCCAGTGCCCGCGGTGGGCCTGGCACTGGGTCTGTCTGCCCAGTGGAGTTTTTATACCTTATTAGGTAAATGGATTTTGTATCTAGAAGGAAATAGAAGTACGCAGTCATTTCTGTGAGAACAGAATTTGTATGATTGTTAAGAGTTGTAACTAAGTCATATCTTAAATTGCATTTCATATGAATAATTGTATCCTTTTTTTCTTTTTCCCTAATGTAGAACTTTTCTATCTTTCTCACAAACTGGTGGATTTATATCCTAGTAATCCTGTAAGTAACATAAATCTCTTTTATTCTTAACAGTGTTTTTTACTTAGCTAAGCTTTAAGAAAATATTTAGTATTTGGACAGCAGCTTATTTTTAGGTTCAAGCAAATAATGTTTTATTTTAAAGTGTTAGAGCAGAATCTCCTAGTGCTTAAGATGCTTAGCAGCATTAACTGTTTCAATCCATTAAACTGAAGCAATAACTTACTACAAAAACCTCTTATTTTTTCTGAACTAGAATATGTGATACAGGAACATCTAGTCTATCCTCTTTCTATCCTAATTTGTTAGAGATTCCAATTCTAGGTTAAACAATCTTTGGTCATGGTAAATTTTGAACTTTTTAGGTCTCTTGGTTTGCGGTGGGATGTTACTATCTCATGGTTGGTCATAAAAATGAACATGCTAGAAGATATCTCAGGTATGGACTTATTTCCTTCCTCCCTCTGTAGCAAACCTGCAGGAGGTGACTTCTTGATCATGTGCTTTAGTGCAGTAATTAGTGAGTACTCTGAGGCAGCGTGAAAGAATAAATGTTTTCTTCAACGATTCAGTTCAGTTGCATCAGTTGTTTGCCTTGCTCTTTATACGATGCCATGAGGGGAGATAAAAGAAATCAGTGCTGTAGACCTTGTTCTCAGGGAGCTTATATGTTTTTAATTTTATTGACAAATGAGAAAAATATGAAACAAAAGAGAATAATGTAGTATGAAAGGCTCTTTTTTTTCGTTTATGCTGTTAACCTTTTACTTTTAGGGCTTCTTTTGTTAATAGTTGTGAAATTACGTGAGATTGGGGTCCCTAAATGTGACTGTAAAACAGAATTGCTGGCAGAGTGAATTGGTCCCCGTGCGGGCCCACCGTGGTTTTAGCTTAAGGACAGCCACTGCAGCCCAATCAAGCATTAACCAGTATTATTCAAGTCTAGGAAAATGTCTAATATATGAAGAATTACTTAACACTTTAAATGTAGTAATTCCTGTGCTTCCCTCTATGCAAACAAAATGTTAGTAGAAATTGGTCTCTTTGGGAAAGAAGATAAACTTTGGAGTCAGAGTTGAATTCTGGTGCAGGTTTTGTGACTTACCAGCTGAAACTCCTCAGGAAAGTTAGTTTCCCTGACTCTCTTCTCCGAAAAGGGGGATGATGCAATGTTTACATCTCAGCATTGCTAGGAAAATTGATGCGATGACCCGAAAGGGCCCTGCGCTAGGAAGAGACAGAAGGAGCTCTCTGGTTGGGTGTGTGCTCAGTATTTTAGAAAAACCTGAGAGCAGGAAGATGATTTGTGCTGTAAAAGTTCTTTTGAACTATGCTTCCTTGGTTTATTGCGTGATTCAGTAATGGACTCTACATGAAACGGGGACCATTTGAGGGAAAGAAAAATTAGAAAATAAAATGCTAGGAAGTAGGATGTCACCCTTTATGTTTTCCATGTTTTCTGAGATATTCCCTTTATTCCTTGCTGTGGGTTAGTCATGACAGTGTGTTCACTGACTGAAGACTGTTCATGCACAGTGCAGTCCGTGTAACTGGGGTGAATCTCTTACCGCCATCAGGAGGCTATCGCTTAAACTCTCAGGCCTTGCTATACTTGTCTTTTAAAATATAAATTAGTTTATCTGGCACATTGCCAGGATGAAAGCATGCATCTGAGGCATCTGACGGGGTGCCTGGCACAAAATAGACCCCCAGTTAATGGTGGTTGCTGTTACTGCTGCGTTTTATCTACTCAGTTACAAGACGGAGCTCCTGGACTAAGTAACGTTTGTAAGTTCTCTACACAGTGCTAATGGGTTCAGCTACAGTACCTAAAAAGTTGTGGACCCCACTCCTAAAATTTCTTGAAATTTTGCTTATACTATTAAATAGTGTTTTAGTTCAAGTGAACACAATTGTTACATCAGTGTTCAATACGTTGACAACTCATTTACTAAACGGATGTTAGTGTCTTTGAGGCAATCTGCTTATATAAAATTAACAATTTAAGAACAAATGTTGTATTACTTGAGTGACCTCTTTTGTTTTAGCAAAGCTACAACGCTGGAGAAGACCTACGGGCCTGCGTGGATAGCCTACGGGCATTCGTTTGCGGTGGAGAGTGAGCACGACCAAGCCATGGCTGCCTACTTCACGGCAGCACAGCTCATGAAAGGGTACGGCAGAGCCAGCCGAGCAAACTCCACGAAAGGATGTTTTGCTAACAAAAAGAAATGAAATTTCTGTTGTTAATATATTGCCATTTGATTGTTAAACTAAAAAACATTTTACTTCTTATCTAGTAGCTTGTGATTGTAAAATAACTATGGAAATAGAGGAGGAAAGAAGCTGGCGTAGTGAATTTGCCTAGCAATTTATCTCAACCAGTGCAAGAAGAAACTAGGAAGTAAGGCCAAGGGAAGAGATGCGTACAGAAGCTCGTCACCCGCTCATGCAAGAATGAACATTGTTTTAGCTGTTACCAAAAGGTATCTGTTGTGGCTTAGTGGTAGTGCAGGACTGCATTTGCCAATATAGCTAGATTTATATCAATATCAATTGTATTGATATTGAAATAATTAACTAATTAAGAGTATGTTACTTTGGGGACCAGAGTGTTGCTGTTATTCCCACTGACGCTTTGGTCTCACCGTTGGTTAGACCTTGCGGAGTTCTTTCACGGGGATCACTTCTGCTGGCGATGACTCCATCTGCGTGGAGAGGTGGTGTGAGTGCGTGGCCCAGGCAGCTGGCCTGATGTCATGCTGCCTGGACTCACTTCCAGGCGCTTCCATGTAGAGCTACGTGATCTGTGGCAAATGACTCAGCCTCTTAAAAAAAATAGGAATAACAGCAAAACTTACTCATTGGCTTACTGAAGCACTCAAAGTTAGCTACCTTTGTTTACTCATAGTGCTCAGTGGTAGGATTGTGCATTTATCTATATTGAGTTTCTTCCTGTTAGATTTGATGTGCCTTTTCAAACAATTCAAACTCTTTTTGACACTAAGTTCTGCATCCAAGTCACTTATCAACCCTAGCTTTTTATACTCATATTAAACTTGATAAGTATGGCTTTTATATCTAATCATCCATGTAAATATTGTGAAGGATGTAACTCCCTAGCTATATTAGTCAGTAGGGCTGCCATAACAAAATACCACAGACTGGGTGGCTTGAAGGACAGATATGTATTTTCTCTTAATCCTGGAGAATGGGACGTGCGAGACCAGGTGCTGGCCAACACAGTTCCTGGTGAGGGCTCTCCTCCCGGCTTGCAGACATGGCCAGTTTGCTGCGTCCTCACATGGCAGCGAGCGAGCTCTGATATCTCTTCCTCTTCTTGTAAGGACATCTTGCTGTTGGATGAGGATGTTACTCTTACGATCATTTAATGTTAATTACCTCCTCATGGGCCCTATCTCCGAATACAGGCACAGTGGGGTTAGGGCTTCAATGTTTGAATTTGTGGGGAGGACGCAGCCAGTCCACAGCATTAACGCATGATTAGAGGTAGCCCTCCAGGTAACAGTTGTTCAGCCAACCATCAGTCTGCCTAAATGGTCCTTGTGCTGAGCCCAGGTCTCTCCTTCCTTCCACCAAGGTGTATGAGACCCTTTCTGGTGCTTTTCTGACGCTCAGCTCCGGTTATCTGCATATTTCTCTTAATCTGTCTGATAATTTGTTAGGGAAAAAAAATAACTTCCTATGAGTTGTTTCTTACGAGCATATGCCAGAGCCTGGTAATTTTTGTTGGATATTCTGGGTGCTCACAAACAGAATAGTTACTAGTTCCTAGCTAAGAATAAAAATCAGTGCCGGGCGCGGTGGCTCACGCCTGTAATCCTAGCACTCTGGGAGGCCGAGCTGGGCGGATCGTTCTGAGCTCAGGAGTTCGAGACCAACCTGAGCAAGAGCGAGACCCCGTCTCTACCAAAAATAGAAAGAAATGATA